>WUAT03110738.1:0-12698 GCA_010015005.3 Ulmus americana | reverse complement strand
AATTGGCAGAACCAGGATAATGCTTTTCCAGTTAGAGTTGTAGTGAACAACTTGTAGTTTAGTGCTTCGGAAACTTTCTCCATCGACATCCTCTGCTTGAAGTGGAGAAGATAAGCCATTGGATCTCCTTTGCCTTCGTATTTCTCCAATGCCGGTGGAGTAAAGTCTTTAGGCCTCTCTTCCTTCTCAATCCATGCAGTAAAAGTTGTTTTGACAATTCCTTCCATTGCAGCTGTTGCCTTGTCTGTTGGATAAAATCGACGAACTTCTTCAAATCGCTTGGCCACCTCTTCTATCAATCTTTCGTCTAGGTTTTCAATTGTGAGCCTTCCTGCTATCTTCATTTCCATTGGTAGCCTTTTGCTTTCGGTTTTTGTATTCCTCTTCTCCCGTACAAAATCTTTCTTCTTCTCCTTGGTATAGGAGCTTGTTGTATCAGAAACTTCGTGCTTTTCGTTCTTTGCTTGCTCTTTGGTTCTCTAGAAAGTCTTTCCTGATATCTGTTCTTTATTCTTCAGATTCTTCTGACGGCTCTCTCCGTTGTCTTTAGACTTCTCAGAACTTTCCACACTTTCTAAGTCATTCTTCCAACCATTCAGCTGCACCTTGATAGTGCTATTTTCTTCTCTCAGTGCCTCCAATTTCTCCTCAAATCTTTTTTGCATGTCCAGCATTAACTCCATAGTTGTATCTGTCTTTCCTTCGTATCCCTGGATTACTTCGAGAATCTTATCCATCTTCTCTGCCAAGTCTTCGCTCAGAACAATGTTAATGGCAACTTACTCTTGGACTGTGGAAGCATGCGAGTTAACTGATCCCTTGTGCTTTACCATAGTCACCTTTCTTGTTACAGAAGATTCAATCGCAAAAAGAATTGCAAAGAAAGATAATTATAATTGAAACATGAGTTTAGTAAAACACAAGAATCCAATACTTATACTTTACAAAACACAGCTTTTAGTATCTCTTTCCCACAGACAGCGCCAATTGAATGTGTGTAATCTTGCACAAATAATAAACTTCTCTTCTATTGCAACTCAAATAGATCGAATACAAAATTTCTCAAGAACAGTCAAGATAGAAAGAAATATGAGAAAGAACAACTCAAAATGACCTCTAGAATTCTCACTCAAAAATGTTTTCAATGACAAATTACAAAGGAAATCTAATATTTATAACAAAATTACACCAAATTTAGTCCCTCGGAATCTCATCCTTTACTCCATCGTCCTTTGCTCTGTCATCCTTCGCAAGGAACCCCTCGCATGAAGTCCTTCGCGGGAACCCTTCGCAAAACTCCTTCGTTAGGTGCCTTCGCAAGATATCCATTGCTGGAAGTCCTTCGCGAAGATCCTTCACTAGACACCCTTCGTCTCAGACCCATTATTAGATCCATCGAATTGGGCCTTTTGAAAGTATAGGCCTCCCAACCCAAATATCCTTTTAAAATCTTCATGAATTACCAAAGTATTTTTTGTCACATCACCTATTATAATTTTCTCATTCACTTTCTATTTTCATACTCTTTAATGTTTAATCCAGTCAACTCAAGAGTCAAGATATGTTAATTTGCTTATTCCATTTACGTTTACATAATTAATTATCAAATTTCAAAAATTATTTATTTAACTTTCCAATAGGCAAAAATATGAGTGCATGTTTGTAAAGTGATCACGAAACAAAAAAAGCCAAAAACTAAATAAATATTTAACAAGTATTTGGGAAATAATTTTCTATTTTCTTCCAAATTAAATTTATAAATTCCAATAATGAAAAATTTCCTAAAAAAAAAAAAATCATTATAACTTTCTATTTACAAACAAATTAAATTTACAAATTTCAATATTAAAAAATTCCCTAAATAAAAAAATACGAAAATTAAAAAACAGAGCTGTTCTTCTCATTCTGATGACTACGCTTCAAATTGAATCAAGTATCGCAGCTGATGCTTCTTTGCCAAAGATGAGGAGGTCGTCAAGCAGATCTTCGGACTCATAGGCGTCGTTTCTGAGCTCCGAAAACCAAATCGTCACACCTCCATTGTCTCCTTCTTGATCTCGAATGATTCCAAGAACAGATCGACCTTCGATGGTTATGTTTTGCACAAACCTTCGCAATTCGTCTCTAAGACCCAATCTTTCGCCCAGCTTTTGCAGGATTTGAGACTTGAATCTTTCCAACACCCCTTCTAAAACTGGGGATTCCATTGTATCTGCCATTTTTTTTTTCTTTTTTTCTGGAAATAACACAATTGGGTTTGATCAGAAAGGAACAAAAATCTCGCTAATTAGATTGTTGCTTTATTTTTATTTTTATTATTATTTTTTTAATTGACTTGAAGTCAATGTATATTCTATTCCAAGTCAATCGTTGTATTGTTCAAAGAAGGAGACCAAGTCCCAAGCCTTGGAATTATGATATTTAAAATATATATATAAAAGTAACTCTATAATTTGTTAAAAAATTACAATTTTTTTTTAAGAATTTTGAATATTTTCTTCTGTTTGTTTTTTTGAATATTTTGTTCCAAAAATTCATTTAAAAGGGATTTACCAATTCATATATAGTAATTTTTTTAAGGGATGACTCCGAATATAATTGAGTTTTAGTTAATAAAAAAGTCATTATATTTCACAAACTACAACTCAAAGTGTAAAAATATTTTAAAAGAATAATGGTAAACACATTAGGAAAAAAAAAAAATCTAAAAATTAATCAGTTCACAGAAAAATTCTATCATTAGTGATGATGGAAAGAACGAAGAACCAATATTCATTATAATAAATTAATATTCAAAAAGTTAAATAACATAACCAAAATAATGATGAACCAGAGATTTCTAACTCAAAAATCATCACATCCCACACTTTAATCTAATTTGTGGAACTGCTGCTTGCTTCACCACTATTGGGCTGCCTTTGCTCAGATGCTCCAATGTGCTTATATGGTATATGAGCTATCTTTGGCCAATCCTCACCACTTTGTTCTCTACATCTTTGCACAAGTAAAGGGCAATCTAGAATTGATAGATGCTGAAGTGAAGTGAGACTTGTTAATCCTGCAGGCAAAACTGTGATATCATGGCAATCTGAAATTGCCAATGATCTCAAAGAAACAAGTTTCTTGATCCACTCCGGTAGAGCTTTTAACCCGGGACAGCTTCTGATTTCCAAACTATGCAGCACCATGAGGTTCTGTAATCCTTCTGGCAGAGAAGAAATTTCTGGACAGCTCAAGATGGTCAGGCTTCGAAGCGCGACAAGGTGTTCCAGGCCTTGTGGCAATGAGCCAAGACTTGGGCAATACATAATGGTCAAGTGTTCGAGGGATGTGAGAAATTGTAGCCCCGTTGATAGAGAAGAGAAGTTGTTGCAGTTCTCGATGGACAAAGTTCGAAGGCTGCTCAATCCTCTTGTGTTGTCCTCTGGCAAAGATGTTAATTTGTGGCAGTCACTAATCTCTAGGTACTCCAAAGCATTAAGGTTTTGTAAAGTTTGTGGCAAAGAGGAGAGTTCTTCGCACCACCTAAGCGTCAAAGATTTCAAACCTGTGAGGCTTCCCAATTCCGAAGGGAGTGAGTGAAGCTGAGGACAAGATTTGATCTTTAGCGATGTAAGAAGAGGACTGTTTGCTGGAAATGAACCTGAGAAAGAGAGCAAATCTGTAACTCTCTCAATGACGAGAGTTTTGAGTGAGGTTAGGTGATGAAAGGAGTGAACTAAAGTTGCAGTACAATCTTGCAGCTCCAAGTGTTGGATGGAGTTGATTAGTGGTACCACATTTAGCTTTGGACATTTCTTGAGAACTAATTTGTTCAAGCAGGGGAAAGCCTCGCGACCATCTGGACTTGACCATTCTTCCAAATTAGGAAAATCAACAAGGACCAGTTGTTTGAGTGCTGGGAATGGTGTCCTCATGTGTCCATAGAATTTTTGTCTGATGAGCCTAACATCACGAATTGCCTGCATTGAAAGGCTTTCAAGAAACTGAAACTTTCCTAGGGCAGGAACACCTCTCAATCTTTTAAGATTTGGAGGAAAATAAGCTCCCGGGAATCCTTTGATAAGCAGTCTTTTAAGATTTGGAGGCGGCCGAAGGTCCCGAAGTACTGATTCTGCCAATGAAGCATCAAAATCAGGCCCTTGTGATGATCCTGCAGAGTGAGCCACATTTGCCTTTTGTAATCTGGTTACTTCAGATTCCTCCTCTGGATTTATGTTTGAACTTTGATCATCACTTCCCCAATATAGCCCCAATGACTCAATGCCTCTCTTTTCCATAAAATAAAGACATCTTGCATCTTCTGCAACACACACATTCTCTAAGTGTGTAATTTTAAGACTCCCTTGTAAACTAAGCTGTCCCAAAAGCATGAGGTCAAAAGGTCCTCCAATCACAAACAACGACAGTGTTCGAAGCTCGTTTTGGTATCTACTTAACATATTGAGAAATTTATCTCTCTCTAGGTTAAGAAGTCTAGGGGAATCATAAGGAAATGTTGAGGTCAAAGCTTTACATCCGTCATTTTTGAGATGTCTGAGGTTTCTCATCTTCAGAAAGTTAGGTAAGGCTTCAAGTTCAAAGCAATTGAACAGGTTGAGAGTTTGTAAACAAGGGAGTTTTTCAAGGGTATAAGGTAACTTTTTGATATGTGTATGTGATAAGTCAAGATACCTCAAACAAACTAACAGGTCAATTCTTCCATCCAACTTCAGAAGGCTAGAACCACTTAGATCCAACACAAGTAAATATTTAAACTTTGTGTACAAGTCATAAGGGACCTCAGTGAAGTTACCTCCTGAAAGCATCAAGAGAGTTCGCAAACGTGTGGCGTCATATAGCTCTGTTGGTATTGAGGATGAATGAAAGTTAGAGACAACAGAAGCGTGGCGGATTTGCTCAAAACTACTTGGAGCTGGACAATCACGGTCTAGAATGGCGTTGTACTTGGATCCAGCAATAGATTGTGCAAGATCATAGATAACATCATGCATCTTGTATCGAGTTACACCACCATTGTGACAATGCTTTATCTCTTGAAAAAAGGACATCCATAGAAGATCATTGAAGTATTCATTGCCAATATCCTCTAGCTGTTTTCCCTTGCTGAATTGAACCAAGCCTTCCGCCATCCATAGATGAATCAACTTCTCTTTCTTGATTTCGTAACTTCTTGGAAAGATTGAGCAGAACAAAAAGCAACGCTTGAGTTGTGGTGGTAAATGTGAGTAACTCAACCGCAGTGCTGGTAGAATTCCACTTTCGCTTTCATCTAAGTCCCAAATTTCACTTTCTTGTACAAACAACCACTCCCTTTCCTCTCTTTTGAAGCGCAGAAGCCTTCCCAATGTCTTTGCAGCTAATGCTACTCCTCCACATTTTCTCACAATTTTTTCTCCAATTGGTAAGAGATTTGGATGTTCTTCCTCTTCTCCTCGTTGAAAAGCACACTGCTTAAACAAAGACCAACAAGCTTCCTCTGGCAAACCCTTCAACTGATACAAAAATGTTTGACAATCCATCATTTGTGCAACTTTCGTACTGCGGGTTGTGATCAGAATTTTGCTTCCATCAACATCTCCGTTAAACAGTGGCCTCAATTTATCCCAATCATCCAAATCTTCTGTCCAAACATCATCTAACACAATCAAGTACCTTTTCTTGCGCAACAAGCTCCATACTTTCGAGTGTAAAGCATCCATATTCGAGTAATGACATCTATCTTTGGTAAGAAACCCAATGATTGACATCATAATATTTTTGACATCAAATTGACTTGAAACAAAAACCCAAATCTTCACATCAAAACGTTGTGTTACCTTCTCATCATTATATGCCAATTGTGCAAGAGTAGTCTTTCCCAGTCCTCCCATGCCTACTATTGCAAGGCCTGAGATCCTTCTTTTTTGGTTAGCTTCACAAGAAAGTAATAGCTCAACTACCTTCTCTTTATCTTCCTCTCTTCCATAAACTTCAGATTCAACCACAAAAGAGCTTGTTTCCCTTCTAAACCACTGTCTATGAACCCTGCTACTCTCCCTCAAATTCAAGCGAAGTCCCTCATCCATGACCTTTTCTAATTCATTTAGCATCTTTCTCACCTTATCTGCACATTTTGCAACTGTGATGCGAGCCCCGCTGATGGTAAAGTCAAGAAGAAGTTCTTCAGCTTCCAAAGCTACACCTTCGAACTTTGACAGCCAAATTCTCACAGCTAAACTTGTTGCTTGTTGCTCTTCTGCATCCTCAAGAAGTGCTTGAACCATTGGTAAAGTGCTCTGCAGTTTCTGGCAATTATCTTTGATGTCCAACATATTAGAGAACATTTCTAAGGCAGGAGAAGCTAATTTGTCAAGGAACACCTGCAAAATTGGGGGTAGAACTATTTCCGCCATTTTGAACAATGAGAAGCAACAAGATGATCAATATTACTCACAACTATATGAAGATGCTTAGCGTGACGGAAACGGCAATGTCACACACAAAATAAAGACAATAAGTGTGGGATTCTGATTCGAATAATTTAAAGTTAAGATAAGGCAATCTCTAGTGTCCTATAAATTCAACACGCTTGGTTGGCATTTTTCCACAGATTGTGCCTAAAAGTCTAAGAAGTTGGTTGTCAGGTTGAATGAAGATGCCTAGGTGGTCCCAATAGCTTTCAGCAATCATCATCAGACAAAACCTTTAAATCATATTGCAATAGCTGTGGAGTTGGTTACATGCTGTTAAAATCCCATTGATGTCAAGTTGGTTAACATGATCCAACTTGAGGGTAGAGTGTTAGAATGTCCCACATTGGCTAAGAGTGAGGGTGATCCATGGTTTATAAGTATGGGACACTACCTCTATTGGTATAAGGCTTTTTGGATAAAGTTTAAAAGCAAAATCATGAGGGGTAAGCCAATGAGTGGACAATATGAAGTAGAGGTGGTCCATACTTTGTAATACATGCACAACCTTTTTCCTTTGAGTTGTGATAAGAATTTTGCTTCCATTTCTACCGCCTACAAAAAGTGAGTTGTGATAAGAATTTTGCTTCCATTTCTACCGCCTACAAAAAGTGGTCTCACTTCGTCCCAGTTGTCTTGATCTGCGGTCCAAACATCATCGAACACAATCAAGTATCTTTTCTTGTGTAACAAGTCACATACTGCTGAGTGTAGAGATTATTATCTTTGCTAAGAGACTCAACAACTTGCATCATTATCTTTTTGGCATCAAAGGAGAGACAAAAACCCATACCTTAACATCAAGATGCTGTGTTACCCCTGGATCATTATATGCCAACTGTGCAAGGGTCGTTTTCCCCAGCCCTGCTATGTCTGTTATAGTGATACAATTAACGTTCTCTCCTCCTGGGATTACTTCAGCAGATAATAACTGCTCGACTATCTTTTCTTTGTCTTCTTCTCTTCCATAAACTTCAGATTCAACGACCAAAGAGCCAGTTTCCCTTTTCTCCCAATCTCTTTGAAGTTGAGAGCCTGCGTCAAACTTGAGAAAAAGCCCGTCAAGCATGCTCTTTTCTAGCTCACAAAGTGTGTCACTCACCCTCAGCGCACGTACTGGGTACATAAGACAAGAAACGTGGGTAGAGTCATGAATCAGGACTTGGGCATCATAAACAATTTGTTTCAGCTTTTTCAACCAAATTTAAACAAATATCATATTGGTCAGGTCCTGCTCTTCTGAATATTCCATAACTGTTTTCAGCACGAACAAGATCTCCTCCAGCTCTCGAGTGTTGTCGTTGAGACACCACACACTATTTGACAACTTTCTAACCACAGAAGATAATTTTTCAAGAATCACCTGCATAAATGGGGGAAGAAGAAGCTGCTCTGCCATTTAGTGTAATGATCACAAGCCAAGAAAACAAAGAAATGAATTGATTATTTACAATGTTTGTCTCTGTAATTACCACAAAACCTTACAACTACCGTCCAAGAAACAATGATAGAAACAACAAAACCAATATTGGAAAAACATAAATTAAGAAAACAAAAAGAAATTTTATGTTCTTAACTCCCATACTATCCAAGCTGATCCTCTTTGAACTTCCTTTTATTTATATTTATTTTTCTTTTTCTATGGTTATAAATCCGATGGTTCTGCTAAATGAATTTCAATCTATTAAAAAATATATTTATTTATTTATTTTTCAAATACCATTTATTGAATTCAAAATTATAGTCACAGAGAACCATCAATATGCATATAAGCGCTGACCCAAAAAACCAAAGTTCCAGACATGAATATAACTAAAATATGATATAGGCAGAGAGAATTATACATGATTTATAAAAATACCTCAAATAATCATATTACAGATGAGAAGTCAATCAAACAAAAGGGATCTTTTTTATCAAATCCTTACCTCTCAACATCAAATAACTACATTTTTGCAACTAAGTACAACAATCAGTAAAACATATAACGATACATATACACATACATGCTTAACATATACACATACAAAAGAGTTGCATCAGTTTTAAAACCATAAAACATGGACAGAAAAAATAATAATTTTAGCCAATTCAACAAAGAACAAAACATCAATGAACCTTGGTTTTTAACTTTATAATAACCCGAAAACGGAACCAAAAACTTATAGATCCAAAGTTAGTTATTTTCAACACAAGATTCTCCAATATCAACAGAAGATATACCAATATCTTATTTGATAGTAGCAGGAAAGTAAATGTGACCTCCTCAAAGACCTCAGTCACAGACTTGTTCCCTTTTATACAAATAAGGAGAATCACTACATTGATGCCTACTCTTAATCTTGCTCACAAAATTGATTTCTTGTTCTGCAAGAAAACGTTTCTCTGGTGGAGAGAGGAGGTTGGTGTTCATCCTCTAATGCTAGAGTTTTCCGATACCCTTTTGATGAAAATTTACCAAAACCAAGAATCAAATCTTGATGGCTTTCATTGGGATTTAATGAAGAGTTAGTTATAATGGAAGGATAGTTTAGTCTTTGTACATTAGCTGAGTTGTTTCCAGCCTGTTACTTGGCTATATTTTCCTTATTTCCCGGATTCTGTTATACTCTGCTATATAACAGAGTTCCATGTATTGTAACAGATTAGTTAGTTCAAATACAAAAGTTTCTCTTCCTTTTCTCCTTTTTCTACTTCTAACATGGTATCAGAGCGATCTTTAGAGCTCGCAGATCTCTGATTAGGTTTTCTTCTTCGTTCTTCCTTTATTGTTTCTTTACAGAGCTTCTTTCATGGCGAGAGGAAATTCTAGCAATGGAGGACGAGGCAATCACCAGAATAGTGAGGCAATCACCAGAATAGTGACTCGAGTAGTCCTTATTTTCTGCTCAATGGAGATCATCCCGGTCTTAATCTTGTTTCGAATCCTTTGAATGGATCGAACTACCACACATGGCGTCGCGCGATGCTAATGGCTCTTACTGCTAAGAACAAGGTCGATTTTGTGAATGGTACGATTTCTAGACCTTTATCATCTGATTTGCTTTACAATGCTTGG
Source organism: Ulmus americana (assembly GCA_010015005.3). Taxonomy (NCBI): domain Eukaryota; kingdom Viridiplantae; phylum Streptophyta; class Magnoliopsida; order Rosales; family Ulmaceae; genus Ulmus; species Ulmus americana. The sequence goes on along the minus strand of WUAT03110738.1, from coordinate 3,188 downwards.
TGTCGCTGCAACAGTATGATTTCTTCTTGGATCATAAACGTTGTGACAAGAGAAATAGCTGATAGCGTTCTTTACTTAGATTCTTCTTCTGAGATTTGGAAGGATTTATCTGATAGATTTAGCCAGGGTAATGGTCCTCGTATATTTCAGATCAAGAAACAATTATCTGTTCTTTGTCAAGGTTCTTTAGATGTTAATTCCTATTTCACCAAATTGAAGATACTCTGGGATGAATTGAAGGAATTTCAACCAGTTCCTGTTTGTAATTGTGGTGGTTTAAGAACTTGGACAGATCATCAGCATAGAGAGTATGTTCTACAATTCCTTATGGGGTTAAATGAATCTTATGCTCAGATTAGAGGTCAAATCTTGATGATGGAACCTTTGTCTGTTATTAACAAAATCTTCTCCCTGATTATTCAAGAAGAACGACATAGAACTCTAGGCTCTACTTCTTCTGTTCAGATCCCAGAGCCTATGGCTTTTATTTCAAATTCAAATGCTCCTTTTGGTAGCTCTGGTGGTTCTAAGACTAGAAGGGATAAGGTCATATGTACTCATTGTGGATTCACAGGGCACACAAAGGATAAATGCTATAGACTGGTTGGTTATCCTCCAGGTTGGAAAGTTAAGCCTAAACAACTTAATTCAAGTGGTTCTATGGCTAACAATTCCGAGTTTGTTGAGTCTCTGAATGCAGGTTCCTGTGATACTCCTATGTCTTCTTTTACTAGTGCTCAATGCCAGCAATTGATTCAGTTACTCTCTAGTCAATTGGCTACTACTTCTTCCACTACTCCAGATCCTTCTTCAACAGGAGCTTCAGTTTCTAATTTTGCTGGTAAAGATGCCTTCATACACAATAAAAATTGGATTATTGATAGTGGAGCAACTCATCATGTTTGTAATGACATTTCCTTGTTTGCTTCTTCTATTCCTGTTAAAAATGTTAAAGTAACATTGCCAACTGGTGTTGCTGTTCCAATTACTAAAATTGGTTCAGTGGTTCTTTCTAAGGACGTCAAGCTTCTTAATGTTCTTTTTGTTCCAAGCTTCAGATATAATCTTCTATCTGTGAGTGCTTTTACAGACAGTTTACCTTTTTCCATGGTGTTCACCCGTGATGCTTGTCTTATTCAGGAACTTCATCAGGGCAGGATGATTGGATAGGGTAGTCGAAAAGGAAAGCTATATCAGCTAGATCCTACTTGTTTTGTTGATAATAAGCCTTTTGCTGGTGCTTCTTGTACTCAAAATTCCTGTAATTTTGCCTTATGGCATTCTAGACTTGGCCACCATTCTACTGGGCGAATAAAAGTTCTACAACCTGTTTTGGGTTTTCAGAGTCCTATTAATACAGACATTCCTTGTATTGTTTGTCCTCTTGCTAAGCAACGATGCTTGCCATACATTTCTCATAATAACAGACATCATTCAGTTTTTGATCTAATCCATTTAGATGTTTGGGGTCCTTTTGCTGTTACCAGTGTTGAAGGATATCGTTATTTCTTGACTATTGTTGATGATCATAGTCGTGCAACTTGGGTTTACATGTTAAAACTCAAATCGGCTGTCCAGAAGTTTATTCCTGATTTCTTTGCCTATGTTAAGAAACAATTTGGTAAAGATATCAAAGCTGTTAGGTCAGATAATGCTCCTGAGTTATTGCTTACTGATTACTATCATTCTCTGGGTGTGATTCATTATCACTCTTGTGTTGAGACACCTCAACAAAATTCTGTTGTAGAGAGAAAGCATCAACATATTTTGAATGTAGCAAGGGCTCTTCTTTTCCAATCTAATTTGCCTGCTTGTCATTGGAGTGATTGCATTCTTACTGTTGTTTACTTAATCAACAGAACACCAAGTCCTTTTCTTGGTAACAAGACTCCTTTTGAGATTTTACATGACAAGTTACCTGCTTATGATCATTTGAGAGTCTTTGGATGTCTATGCTTTGTCTCTACTTTGAAAGCTCACAGGGATAAATTTTCTCCGCATGCCAAGGCTGCTGTGTTTCTTGGTTACCCATTTGGATACAAAGGTTACAAGCTGCTAGATATAGTGACTAAGTCTATTCTTATCTCTAGAAACGTTGTGTTTCATGAAAATAGTTTTCCATTCTCTAAACTCAATTTGAGTTCTACTGCTGCTAATTCACCAGATTTTGCTCTTTTTCCTGATGAGCTTCTTCCCAAGTCTATGACTAATATTAGCTCATCTCCATCTGTTATACCTGCTATTATTCAGTCTCCATCTTTTTCTGATATTTCTATGGATGTTGGTTCCTCTTCACAACCTCAGAGGACACATAGATAGCCCAATTATTTGAAGGATTATCATTGTTCTTTAATAAATTTGGTTGAACACATTGAGTCCTCTTTCACCGCTCATCCAATTCAGAAATTTTTGAGCTATGACAAGTTGTCCCATTCTTACAAGGCCTTTGCTCTTTCCATCTCAGTTACTTCAGAACAAACATCTTTTAAACAGGCTATTGTTATACCAGAGTGGAAAGCTGCTATGGATAATGAATTGAAAGCTCTAGAAGACAACTGTACTTGGTCTATTACTAGCTTACCTGCTGGTAAACATCCCGTTAGTTGTAAATGGGTGTACAAAGTTAAACATAAGGCAGATGGCAGCATTGAAAGACATAAGGCTCGTTTAGTGGCCAAGGGTTATACTCAACAAAAAGGCATAGATTATACTGACACTTTTTCACTAGTGGCTAAATTGGTCACAGTCAAATTGTTGTTGGCATTAGCTGCTATTAAAGGCTGGTTCTTGTCACAATTAGATGTGAATAATGCCTTCCTTTATGGTGACTTACACGAAGAAGTTTTCATGAAATTACCTTCGGGATATGATAGTAAAGGGGAATCTTTACCCAAGAATGCAGTTTGTCTTATCCAAAAATCTTTGTATGGCCTTAAACAAGCGTCCAGACAATGGTTTGCTAAATTTTCAACTGTTATTCTTAGCTTGGGTTTCAAACAGTCTCCATCTCATCATTCTCTTTTTATACGAAACACTAATGGCCTTTTTGTTGCTATATTAGTGTATGTTGACGATGTGATAATAGCTAGCAATAATCGACAAGCTATTTATGGTTTAAAAGCTAATTTGAACATGCAGTTTAAACTGAAGGACTTAAGAGATGTGAAGTTTTTCCTTGGTCTTGAGAT
>WUAT03110627.1:0-12702 GCA_010015005.3 Ulmus americana | reverse complement strand
TATGGCTCCCACTGAAATGATAGAGTTGAGGAAACAACTACAAGAGTTACTCGACAGAGGTTTTATTTGACCAAGTACATCACCTTGGGGAGCTCCGGTTTTGTTTGCAAAGAAACATGATGGTTCATTGCGGCTATGTGTTGATTATAGACAGCTGAATCGAGTTACAATCAAGAATAAGTATCCTTTACCCAGAATTGATGAACTATTTGATTAGTTGAGAGGATCAAAATACTTCTCTAAGATTGATTTGAGGTATGGGTATCATCAATTAAAAATTAGGGAGGAAGACGTTCCAAAAATGACATTTCATACCCGATATGGGCATTATGAATTTCTAGTTATGTCGTTTGGATTTACAAATGCTCCAACAGCTTTTATGGACCTTATGAATCTAGTTTTCAGGCCTTACTTAGGCCAATTTGTCATTGTCTTCATTGATGATATTCTGGTCTACTCGAAAACTCAAGAGGAGGATAAGTTTTAGTTCCTTCGAACCGTTTTTTGACCAGGGAATATCCATTTGGTCTATCCTTCAAATTAGGAGGATAATTTCTAGTTCCTTCGAACCTCCTCTTGACCAGGGAATATCCATTAGGCATGTCCCTCAAATCAGGAGGATAAGTTTTAATTCCTTCGAACCTTCTCTTCACGAGGGTATATCCATTGGGCCTATCCCTCGAATCAAGAGGATAAGTTTTAGTTCTTTCGAACCTTCTCTTAACCATGCAATATCCATTGGGCTTGTTCCTCGAATCAAGAGGATAAGTTTTAGTTTCTTCTAACCTTCACTTGACCAAGGTATATCTATTGGGCCTATCCCTCGAATCAAGAGGATTAGTTTTGCATCTAACTTGCTCAAATTTCATGTTTGTCGAATCTTGCATTGCTTTTGATCATCTTGCTTTCCTTTATTTCTATACCACATCTTCCCCATTTGGTATCTTCTTATTTTATTGGTTTTTGACATGTTTTCATACCCGATACAATTAGTCAGATACTGTTTTCTTATAAGAACTTGATCATGCCGAGTCGTTGCTTGGCATTAAAATATTCTCCTTATTTGGTATCTTCTTATTTTATTGGTTTTCGACACATTTTCATACCATGATACAATGATTCAGATACTGTTTTCTTGTAAGAACTTGATCATGCCGAGTCGTTGCTTGGCATTAAAATATTCTATATCAGGTCCTTTGTCAAGAATTAGAATTTTCATTGTTCTTAAAGAATTTATTTAAATAATGGGGCTGACATTGTACCAAACTTCTCCTTCATTAAATACCGGCTAGGAAAACTTAGTTGGGACAAAACCAATTGGATGTTCAAAAAAGGACTCTTCCACGTGTATGCAGTGGTGAAAGGACACGCGTAATCAAGTTTGGGTAAAGATTTGTACTGAAAAGAAATCAGTAAGTACGTTTTGATTGTAGAAGGGTGTGAGGTCAGTACGGTTGGCATTAATAGACTTAGCCTCTTGATCGATCGTATACAGAGTTTCTGTCAAGAAATTACAAGAATTTCACTCCAAAATCTCACTAAATTGACCAAAGAGAGAGAGAGAATTCCTAGAGAGAATCTAGATTACAAGCTCACAACCTTGCCAAGAGCAAGTATGAATAGAAAAATAACTTTACATCCCCTATTCATAAGAAAAATTGTAATCCCTGCATGAATAAGTAACCTCCCAATTTCTCTTGCCATGCCTTATGAATCCTCTTGAATAACCTCTTATGCCAGAAAGATTCATGACGAAGAATCTCTTTCCAGGAAATCTCCTGATGGGAAGGCTACGGCTATGAAGTCTCTTGATACGAACCTCTCTAAGGCTAACCCTGCTAACCCCAACTATACCAACTTCGCACCCTTCTGTCTCTAAATTCTTTCCAACCTTTTCCTTAGTATGAAACCCTACCCCACTTTTTATTACATGCATCATTTCCCCAACCCATACGCGTGGAAGAATCTTTTTTGACCATCTAGGGATAGATCTAGAAATGGCATGCATCATCTATAGGTCGATCCAAACTATCCACCAATCAAGCAAAAGAGAAAGAAAATCACACCGAAACAAAATCATCAATAACGTAATCCAAATGCTCATTGACATCACATCTGTACTGGAAGTGCAATATCCAGAATGGCTAGCTAACTTAGTGGTGCTCAAAAAGATGAACATGAAATGGTGAGTGTGCATCAACTTCACATACTTAAACAAGGCCTAATCGAAAAACTCTTTCCCACTTCCACACATCATATGCTTGTGGATGCCACAACTGGACATAAACTTCTGAGTTTCATGGATGTGTTCTCTGGTTATAATTAGTTTCTCATGCATCTTGACGACTAAGAAAAGACTTCTTTTATCAGAAATTGAGGATTATTTTGCTACAAAGTGATGTCGTTTGGACTCAAGAACGCGGGAGCAACATAGCACCAATTGGTGAACAATATGTTTTCAGATCAGCTTAGAAAAATGATGGAAGTTTACATCAATGATATATTGATCAAGTATCTCTAATCTGTGCAACATATCGACCATCTAATGTAGTCTTTCGACATTCTTGGTATGTACCATACAAAATTAAGTCCTACTAAATTCATGTTTTCAATATCCTCAGGGAAATTTCTAGAATACATCGTAAAACAATGCATTATTAAGGTGAATATGGGCTCCAGGCATAGAAAGAACTCATGACACTAGGGGAACATTCGTATAGAAGACTCTTGAGCATCCACCTAAATAGCTCATGCAATTTCAGAGGTTACAAAACTGGGGCTCCTCCTAAACTCTTCAAACGGTGACAAAATTGAACAATCCATACAGTACGATTTAGATCAACCAACAACAATGCCAAATACAAAGCACTCATAATAGGGTTTGGACTGGCCAAAGACTTAAGCATAAAGCAGCTGCACATATATAATGAGTCTCTAATTATCTTCAACCAAATGTAGGGGACCTATCAAGTGCCCGACTCAAAAATGATTGCGTTCTTAAAGTTGGTATAAAAAATACAAGCGGGATTCAAAGAACTAGAAATCAAATAACTACCGAGAGAGGAAAATATACATGTGGATGCTCTCGCCAACCTCCAATCAGTTGTACAATTGATAGAATCCAAGACCATATTGATAGTTTATCAAAAGTTAGAAGCCGCGTATAAGCATGAAAAAGAAGAGATATCAGACTTGATGGTCAGAAACTGTTGGATAACACCTTTATTTGATTACATCCAAAATGGCATCCTACCAAATGATAGAAATGAAACCTACCATGTGAAACATTAAACAACCAGGTTTGTGATCATTGCTGGGGAAGCTCTTTAGAAGATTTGATTCCGTACCCTATCTTACCTACTTCGAACCAAATAAAGTTATATACACCCTAGCCAAGTTACATGAAGGAGAATTTGGAAATCACTCAGAAGGGAGTGTAGCACATAAAGAACTCACCACTAGATTTTAGTAGGCCACAAAAAGCAAATTTGATGAGTACATATGGAAATGTGACAAATGCCAGAGGTTTGCATCCATCCCAAGAAAACCATCAGAAACCCTAACGGCTATCTCTACACCATGCCCTTTTATGAAATGGGGGATGGACATCGTCGAGAAAATTCAGACCATGCCAGGCCAGTTCAACAAAATGGGTAAAAGCATAAGCAATCCATAAGGTCCAAGAAACATAAGTAAAGAATTGTTTATGGAAGAATATCATATGTAGGTTTAGAATTCCAAGCAAAAATCTTACTGATAGCGGCTCCTCATACATCAGCCATGACTTCCAAGATTTCTATGCGACGTGGAACATCAAACTCAGCTTCGCTACTCCATGACACCCTTAGATGAATAGACAAGCCAAGTTGACAAAAAAACCACAGTGGGCACATTGAAGAAGAGGCTCAAAAAAGCTAAGGAACAATGGACATATGAACTTCTACATGAGTCCAATGGTCATACAAAATGACTGCACAGACTTCTACAAGTGAAACATCATTTTCACTAGTATACAGTGCCGAAGCAATCATTCTGGTGGAAACAGACCTTCCAACCACAAGGTCCCAATTCAATTTAGTTGATTGGAATGACAAAAAACTAAAACTTGAATTAGACACCATCAAAAAAAAGAAAGAGAAAGCAGCCATATGGATGACAACCTACAAACAACAAAATGCTCGATACTACAATAAGGATTTCTGCTCATGCACATTTCATATTGAACTTGGATACTCTTAAAATATTTTTAGAACAGGAAAGAAATAAGTGCAAGAAAACTTGGATCCAGCTAGGAAGGGTGTATAAAATCACCAAAATCATTGGAAATGACGCGTACAAATTGCAAGCCAAAGACGAACAGAATATCAACACCAGTTGGAACGCAGTCCACCTAAAACAATATCACTTTTAGTTTTGTATTCTATTTTACTTATTTTCATCATTTTTTGCTTCGATTATTCAATAAATACTCATACTAAATTAAGCATCGAAGGACCAATGGCCTATTACACCTTACACCTAAGAAATCATTTGGACTACACATCTACTCAAACCAAGCATCCCTATATCCAGACAATAAGTCCCCAGCCAAAAGGTAAAAGCCAAGGTATATTATAACCCTTCTAATGAGGAGCATATTCAAAAAAAGCCAGCTCGGGAAAACGTTGTGTAAGGAACCAGCTTCCCTCTTCATACGCAGTCCAAATTTCATTTGGAACTTGGCTTCAACCCAAAATGTTTGCCACTTCCTGACAACAATTTAAACTCAATATGCCTAGAAGGTAGCTTCAACCCAAAAGGTTGGCGAAATACAAAAAGGAACCCCTTAGGATGCCAAGCGCTCCAACACAATAGTGGACCTAAAACATTTCGCTCATAATAAATAATAATTCTAAGTCCATACACTCACCCACTGGGGTTAAAAAATCAAGTTCAAACATATGCAACCTCAAAAATTCAATCTGAATGAACTCTTTCAACTTTACTCCACCACCTTCACTTCTACGACTCTTGACTTATCAACTAGGGCTTATTCATCCTCTTCATCATCTGATTTCTCTTGAGCAATATATTATATCTCATCCCTGTCGCAAAGTGCCTTCTCCAGATTCCAATGGTCGTCTTACCTCCATAAAATCCTTCATTAGCTCCGCACAAACTTCCACCGACATATCCATCTCAATATTCTTATTCACGTCATTCAAATGTACGACTTCAACATTCACAATAATGAGCTTAGTCCTAACACGCTCAAACTCTTGGCACGTTTTTTCATTCTCAGCTTGAGAGGCATATAACTATTTCTCACACGAAACCATCTACCGATTGCACATGTTAGCTTCAACACGACAACTCTTTTCCAAAAGCTTTAGCATTTGATAGTCCTTGTTGAGCTTATTAAAGTTTTTGTTTATCTTATTCAATTATTGAAGGAGGCCATCACACTACCTTTTGAGCCACAAGTGCGCAGTAAAAGCCTAAGAGATAAAACAAAAATTTATTTAAGTACACGTAAAAATAGTAAAACCCAAAGAATAAAGGAGTAAGAATTACCTGAAACTCGTGTTAAGCCCCTTGATCAGCCATATTCACCATTCCCACCTATTTATATTGGTCTGCATCACCATAAATAAATAAAAAATAAAAAAAAAATAAAAGTCTTTTTGCGGTCTGAAAGACAGTGCTTGGATCAGAACTCGTGGTTTCCTCAGATGGAAAATGAAAGAGGATTCCTTCATCCTCTTCCAAGTCAATAAGGCCACTCATTCATGCACGTTTCTTAGACTAAGAAACCTCAACATTCTTTGTTTGCTAAGTAGAATTCTCTGGTTGAGTCAACCCTCAATCAGTTGAGATGTTTAGCCGTTGGGCTAACCATTAGAGACATACTTGGAGCCTTATCGTTCTTCCTTTTCTTCACCTCTTTACTTGCCGTCCTTTTTTTCTCACGGAGGCAGCCAATGGCATCTTCATTGGTAACTATGTTGGGATGATGGAGAGTCAGGTCTTCGAGGTACATTTGAACAGAGTCAATATAGCAGGGAAAACACAACTTGGAGAATCTTGATACAAAAATTCCAATAATGGATTTGAAAGATTTCGGAAGAAATAATAGTTGCAATAAGATCTGCAGGATTAAGGAACCTCTTGAAACTCCTTTCCTCCTTCCAAATGGGCAAGATCTTTTGCATCTAGTTAGCCGAGAGAGCCAAACCTGTGATATAGGGTGAACCTGCAAAGAAAGAAAAGAAAATATTCAGTTGACTAAGATTCCAAATAAACTTTAGGGTTAACTACTCACTCATCAAAACCCCTATGGCTGGAATGACTTGTTCACCCTCCTCATTGTGGAGACAGTTTTTGGAGACAATGAAAAACTTAGGTTTCCAGAGCTTATCACAAGTAGTTAACTTAGAGACAAGATGCTTCCTGTGCTTCCTTAAAACAAACTCGTACCGACACTTCTCAAAACCGTTATCTTTCAAATAGTAAGAATGAGCCAAGTCTTTCAAAGAAGACTCCAGTTTGATCCGATGGTAGATGACCAAGACAGCCAATAGAAACCTCCAAATGTTCGACATTAGTTGGCATGGACTGATTTAGTAAAATGCTAATAAATCTAGAATTATCTTTAGAAACAGAAGACGAAACCCAATAGAGAAGGGGATCTCATAAAAGCAGACCCAACCAAGGACTATCCAATCCGGCTGCTCCAAAGCATTCAGAAGCCTCGAATTCTATTGGAATATTATAAGTCGTCCGAATCCAAACAAAATCCAAATCGATCAAAGATGATTTCATATTTGAACTCAGTATTTCGGTAGGCTTTGACACCTCGCCTCTGGGTTCCTCTCTAGAGGCCATTATCAATGAGATGCTCCAATGTTTGCTTTTTGGGACGTCCGCATTGTCCCCTATAGTGAACGTCAAAGCCACATTTGACGGTCAGGAAAGGATGTCACTAATTCTAGAAGGAGAAATCCCTGTCTTAGTCTCCTCTTCTATGGTATGCATCCAATCAATATCCTCAAAGCAAGTCTCCGTAGACGACTCGCCTCTCTCCATAATTCTAAAATCTTAATTCTTATAGACGAAGACCAAAATACAAGATTTAGACTACTAAAGGTAATTGCTCTACTATTCTTTCCAGAAAGCACATCCAAATTCATATCTATTTCCAAAACTCAAAGATTTTTTTTTTCATACCAATACCCATATCATTTTTGTTCAAACAATCTTTCCAAAAGTATTACATTTTTATACCAAAAAAAAACACCATTCCTCTTTGAAACCTAGATAGGTGACCTTCGAAATTTTAACCTTTAGAAAAAATTTCCCATAAAAACCTTTGAAAAACTTCAAGAAACCCACATTGCTTCCATAATTTTGAAAAGGAAAACCTCGATTCTAGTTTCAATTGTTTTGTACAGAAACCCAGACAAACCACTTTCAAGAACGCTCCATTTTTCTCCATTTTTATTTTTTTTTTATCTTTACCCAAAAATTTCAAACATCCTAAAAACAAAATTCATGATTCTTAAAAAAGAAAACTTTTTTTGAAGTTATAAAGTTTATAAACTTATTTCACCTCCAAATGGTTTCAAAGAGCAAACACATTCAAACATACCAAATATCTAAGTTTAAACTGATTTCCTACATTAATTTCAAACTAAGAAATGAACAGAGAAATGCCCAGCTAGAAAAGGAGATAACCCTAACATTACGAACGGAAGGACAACCAGAATGAAATTGGTTAGAAGTTGCACGAAGTTGCCAGAATAGTGGTCTGATTCTTCTAAGCAAGAACAACAAAAAGCTCTCATGGAAGGAATAAGCGAAATGGGTAATTTGAAGTTTTTGAAGGGTCTTAAAACCCTCTTTTTTTCTTAGGGACACACATCAAACGATTATAAAACCTTCACACTCCCCCATTAAGAAGAAACATCCTTTCTACTTCTAGCTATTCAAAATGCACTGCGTGTTTCGACTTATCCCTCCGGAAGGAATCTCCAACGTCATAGTTTGAAAGCTTCTTGCCTTGACTATCCGCACAGATAATAATTCTTTTAGAGTATTAACAATTCCCCACAAAAAAGTGTCTGTTTCATTAGAAGAAAAAATCCTACAGCTTGTAAACACAATCCATCCTTTGACTTAGTCCAAGAATAGGGGGTTAACTGTTAGGTAAAAAATCATTAAATAAAGAGAAGCCCAAAAATTGATTTCTAGGCTTCAGTTGCTAGGCCTAGTCCGTATGACTCAAGAGCATGGCCCAAACCGCATCACCTAGCTTAGGCCTAATCACCTCATTTGGCCCAGGCCCAATTCAATTACCAGTGACTTACTAGAAAGTCAAAAGTCAAAAATGAATGTTATTTGCCATATGGTCACTTTACTTGGTAGTCTCCATGTCAGTGCAACCAACAAAGAAACCCCAGTCATCTGAAATTGCTTCTCAGGTTGTTGAGGGAAGCAATGGCTAAATCCTTTAACATATAAATTGGCCAAAAGGGAAGAAAAAAAAGCTTGACATAATCTATTACTCCATTGGAACACTCTCTAAGTCTCTGACATTATTTCAATAGCCACCACCACACCACCAATACTTCGCTGCAGTCCATATCCATGGCTACCGTCATACCATTAGTTTCCGTACGGACATAAGTCATCAGACGCCAGTTCAATGCTATTTTCCAATGGAAATCACCATTGTAAACGGTTTCATCTTTCATTTTACTTTGATTTCATTTATCTTTCTTTCATTTTTATTCTTCAATTATTTACTGACTTGAGCGTCAGAGTGACTCTGATCGACACTATTCCGTTGTCAAGATTGTCCTACTCATTTGTTTTTTGGTTTTCAAGTTTCCAGTGCCTTGAAATTTAATTGTAGAACTAATTCTCTACGAAAAAAAAAATTCAAAACTTTGGTCATTCAAAGCAATATGAAGCCACTTTTTCATTTAAGTGTTTTTTTTTTTTTTTTTTGAGAAGCAACTTGAAATGTGGCTCCATATTCCCTTAAATGACCAAAGTTTTGTATTTTTGGGTGAGTTTAATTAATTTATTTTATTATTATTGTTTAGTTTCATGTTCCATTTTATTTTAGTTTATTTTATAAAATACTTTTGATTTAAATATTGGGGGTAATTTTTTATTTTTTTAAAAATCGAATATCAATAGGGTGTCAAAGTGAATTATTTTAAAAATAAATAGGTACACTTGATATTTATCATAACTATTAGGCTAAATACACTGTAAACCCCTGAACAATGCGCGTTCTTGCAATTTACCTCCCGTATTTGAGAAACGCACGATTTGCCCCCTAAATTCGTATTTTTTTTTACTAACGAGACGGAATCTGTGACACCGTCAACATTTTTACTTAATACTTTCTAAATTATACGAGATTTTGCATTTTATCCCCCGAATAAATATAATTTTATTTTACACAGAAAATCAAGGGATAAATACAATTTTTTTTTCAATCTTTTTTTTATCTTTTTTTTTTTTAATATTAATTTTATTTTGCAACACGAAATCAAGTAATAAAAAATTGATCAGTATTTTTTTCAATCCTATTTATTATTTTTTTAATCTTTTTTTCATCCTATTTTATTTTGCACTAGAAAATCAAGGCATAAATACAATTTTTTTTCAATCCTATTTTATTATTTTTTATCTTTTTTTTTTCAATCCTAATTTTATTTTACATGAGGAAATCAATGAATAAATACAATTTTAAGATTATAATTGGTTGATTCACATCCATTGACCTAGCTTTTAAAATCAATTGGTTGATTCACATCTATCTTAATATTTGAGAATTTCTCTTTTTTAAAAATTTAATTATGAAAAATTCGTTTCATACATAACACCATTCATTGACTTTGATTGTATAAGAAGATGAGATTGTCCTCTCAAAACAAATATGTAATTTTTATTTTTATTTTATTTTTTAAAGTGTATTATATATTGTTTTTTTTTAAATTATTTTTTATGAAAGCGTGTCATATGACCGTTAAGAATCTAATACATTAGATTTAAATTAATTAATTATTTTTCTAGGCTTAACTACTGGATCAGTAATTATTGAAAACAAACTATAAAACAAATGTAATAAATAATAATAATAATAATAAAGAACTATTAAACGAACATTATCGAATTTATTCATGTTACAAAGTTGATTATTTACTCGGCTTCGGCTTGCTTAATTAATTATTTATTGCTTAAGACTTTAGGATTTAATTTATTATTTGGCACTATTATTTTACAAGTGTTTTTAATATTTCCTTCAAATGACAAAATTTGATTTACCATTTATCTGAAGAAGAAAAAAAAGGCATGGAAAGTGACAATAATAATAGAGTGTGAATTCCTTAATTTTCTAGTGCAAAATAAAATTAGGATTGGAAAAAAAAAAGATAAAAAATAATAAAATATGATTGAAAAAATTTGTATTTATGCCTTGATTTCCCTAGTACAAAATAAAATTATGATTGAAAAAAATACTGATCCACTTTTTATTCCTTGATTTCGTGGTACAAAATAAAATTAAGATAAACAAAAAAGATAAAAAATAATAATAATAAAATAGGATTGAAAAAAATAAAATTGTATTTATCTCTTGATTTTCTGGTGCAAAATAAAATTATATTTATTCGGGTGGTAATATATAAAATCGCGTATAATTTAGGGAGTATTAAGTAAAAAAGGTTGATGGTGTCAAAAATTCCATCTCATCAATAAATAAAATGCAAATTCGTGGGGCAAAAAGGTCGTTTCTCGAATACGGAGGGGTAATATGCAAACACACGCATAGTTTAGGGGATTTTCAGTATAATTAACCATATTAAAAATATGATGGAGAGAGGTAGTATTTTGAAAGTTTTTGGATTAGGAAAATAATATCTATTGGTGTTTTTAATAACCAACCAAACAGGCACTTGGTATTCTATCATATTCTCTAAAAATTCTTAAAAATTTGTTCTTTTCTATATTCTAATCACTATCATATCATATTCTGTCTGTGAATCTCATCACCTTTTATATCATCTTACCATATTCTATTATGTTACACATATGGACTCATTATATTTTACATTATATTGGATATGTTTGAGACACGATTGAAATAGGATTTTCGTGATTATGAAGGATAATTTTTTAAATAGGATTTTTAAATTTTTGGTAAAAATAAATGGAGGTATATATATATATAATAATTTTATATAAAAAGTTATGAGAAAATTAAAATTTTAAAAAAATAATATTATATATAAAAAATGATGGAGATATTAATATTTTAGGCTTATTATATTCAGCACCCCCTAAATTATGAGCGATTTTGCATATTGCCCTCGGTATTCAGAAAAAGACTGTAATATCCCTGAATTTGTATTTTATCTACTTAAGCGACGAAATTGTTAAAAATTACTATTTCCGTTCGTCTTTTTTCATACTAACTTGCACGTGATTTAATGGAAAAGCATTTTTGGAGTGATTTTTAACAATAAGATTGAATAATATGTGGAAAAAGACATATGGAAATAATGATTTTTTAATAATTTCGTCACTTAAGTAAATAAAATGCAAATTCAGGGGGTATTACAGTCTTTTTCCGAATACGGGCGCAATATGCAAAATCGCTCATAATTCAGGGGATGCTGAGTATAATAAGCCAAAAATATTATAAAAGAATGGGAAAATTACATTTTAGTACCTCTATATAGTCAAAATTACAGAAAAGACCTATAGTTTTCAGAAATATAAAAAAAGTACCCTAGCGTTTACATAAATTCCATTATGGTACCCTGATAATACCCATTTTTTAAAAAAAAAATCTCAAGATTACCTTTCATATTCTAATAAAATTACATAAAAACTAGTGATAATTACATTTTGCACCACAAGTCCCTAAACTCTTACAATATCAACAATTTGGTCCTAAAGTAAAAAAACTTCTTCTTTTTTAGTTTTTTTATTTTACTTTTTATTTTATTTTTTTTCTATTTTTCTATTCTTTTTGTTTTTTACTTTTCTTTTTCGTCTTCGGTTGCTGCTTCTTCTTATTTCCCTTTTCATTTTTATCACCTATTGCGCGTCCTCATCTGCCGGGAATAAAAAATTTTCATTTAGTTTTCAATTTTTTATTTTATTTTTAGTTTCTTTTTCTTTTCTTCTTCGTCTTCTTCTGCTTCTTATTTCCCTTTCTATTTTATCTGTCCGATCCATCTGTGGGGGGTTGTAAATTTTTTTTTTTTTACTTCGTCTTCTATTGCTTCTTATTCTATTTTTTCATCGTATCTGCACACTTCGTCTGTGCGGGTTCAATTTTTTTTTCCTGCTTCTGCTAGTTCTTTTGCACTTTTTCCATTTTATCTACTCGTCTTGTCTGTGCGGGTTAAAAAAAAATTATTTTATTTTATTATTATTATTTTTTTCTTTGTCGTCGTCTGTGTTTCTTCTTTCCATTTTCATCTAATATGCCTGCCCCATATGTTGGAAGTTAAATTTTTTTTTCTTTTTTTCTTCATCTTCTACTACTTCTTTCTTTTTTCATCTTATTTGTCCGCCCTATCTGTTAATGATTAAATTTTTCGTTTTTTTTTTTCGTCTTCTACTACTTCTTTTTCTTCCCCTTTTCATCTTATATTCCCGCCCCATCTGCTAGTGCTTTAAAAAAATTCTTTTTTATTT
>WUAT03110516.1:0-12705 GCA_010015005.3 Ulmus americana | reverse complement strand
ATAATCAGTATATTTAGACAAAGGACGAGAATTTCCCTAACTTTCAAACTTTTTTGGTGGCATTCTTCCCAAACTGAACTGGACTAACCAATTGTTGTTTTTCTTCGCGTGCACATGAATCTGTTCGGATGGCTTGCCTTACCAATGATAGCGATCTAAATGATTTTCATGATGACGTTGATTATGATGGGAAGATTGTGAGGTATGGTTGATTTTCGTGTCGGGGTCTGGGAATGGTCTCATCCTTTCTTCGGTTAATGCATGAGCAGCAGCTGCCTCCGTCAATGCTGTAAAATTTGGAGTCTTCTGATGCCTAAGCAAGTATTTATACTGCTTACTCGGATGAATATTTGCAATAAAATTTGACTACCCTGTTTGGTCTACAAAATCTGAGACTGTTAAGGCTGCTCTACTAAAACAAGTCATATATTCTCTCAGGGACTTATTCGGGCCTTGAACAATCTTATTTAAAATTTCAGTTGGGCTTCAGACAAGTTCTGAACTGGCGAACTAAGCTAGAAACTTCTCTTTTAATTCTAAAAAACTTCCAATTGACCCTTTTGGTAAATTAACATACCAAGTGCATATGTGTTCCCCAAATGTGATTCCGAACAACTTACATTTAAGAATATCATGATCAAGATTCAATGCCATGTGTACAACAAAATTATCCAAGTGTTCGGAGGAGCTAGTTGTGCCCAAGTATTTACTCGTCAGCTTCATACTTGGAGGAATCTAGTACTGATCAATTATTGGAGTGAAAATTGACCAGTTCTCAGCCGTGGTCCTGGATAGAGATCTTGTGAACTGCTAGCTAAACTCATCCAACTTCTTGTCAATGTACGCGGTAGGATCATGTGCTAAAATAAGACTTGACTTGGCAGGTGCTTTGGTTCAGATAGGAGGTTGATAAGGAACTTCCTGATTAACTAGTGGTGGGTTGGTTCGGGTACGATGCTTCGGACAAGGCGGATTTCCCCTAACTAATACCTTAGTCTGGGCTCTTGAAGTAGCTTCTTCATTCCAGGCATTTGTCTTTTGATTAAGATCTTCTCGAAAATCCTATACACCCGGAACATTTTGTGCATGTGCAAGCCATTCATGCATTAATCGCCTTGCGGGAACAGTGTTACCCATTCGATCGCCAGGAAATTCGGTATACTGTTTGAATAAGTTTTGTGGTAGTAGTGGTTTTCGTTGTGATGGATCAGCTCTGGGATGCAAAGAACCTGTCGCCAAATGTTCTGGGAATTGTCTGGAGGCTAAATTCATATTCTGTCTGACACAAAGACACTGTTTGGGAATATACGCTGGCGGAACTCTTCAATGTGCCGTTATTTGGGCTAGCAAACTTTGCAAATAACTTTATGAAACCACAACTTGATTTGGTGGTAGACTTTGATCAATAATAAGTCGCTTGCTTCATCATCTTGACCCTCTTCTGGTTCAGTGCACCCTATGCGCATGTGTTTGCGTATTTATAGTCAAATTCAAGTCTATTCTTGGAGTACGATAATCGTTTATGTTTTCTGGATGTTCAAGATAATTAACATATTACATCGAAGTCTGACCAAGATACTGTGTACCCGGTGGTAGAGAAAACAAAGCTCCGAACGCCGGACCAACAAGTAAGCCAATTGGCCTTTCATTTCTTCTAGAAGAGGGTTGTGCCCTCCATTCAAATTAGATTCAGTTGTAGCCATAACTAGTGTATTTAGAAAGTAACATAAGAATGTTGGGGGCAGTTGAATCACTTCCAGAGGCCCTCCTTCTAGTGTCAATTGTTATAGCTGAATTTGGAAATCCGAATAACAATACGGATCTCAAGTATAATCACAATAACACTTGCAAACAAGAATGTATTTATAAGCAAAGATCCGATAGCAAGATGATGAATTCTATTCAAATAAGAAGTTGAACAATACAAAAGTTCCTACAGAGAAGTGAGAGCTTTCAAGAGAGAGGTTTGGTTGTTATGAGAAGAAAATGAACGTAAATGAACAATGAATGCTCGCAACTATTTATAGGCAAAAGTGAGCGCATTATTATACAAGTTAAGTACACTATATATCCTGACCAATTTCACTAGTTTTGGCATTGATTACAATGGTTGTATGGCTGATTTTTTTTCATTTAGGGTGTAGGTTAAGGTGTAACCCATTACGGCCTGTAGGACATGGGCCTAATCAACATTTAATACAATATGACACAGTATGAGCACCATTCGAGAGCGAATAGCCCTATTTAGGATTCCGCACATCACCTGATCTGAATAGCTCGAATCTTTTAGTAAATTCCTAAATCCTCCAAAAATCCATTCTTATGTCTTAATTAATCATAAGAGTAAATCCGGGTCTAACATTGTGTTTGGTAGGTTCAATAAAAGAATTTGTGTTTGGTAACGTGTGACTTGCAAGATTTTGCACAAATTGGCCTTGGAGTTTATTTCGCAAAGGTTAGGATGGTAAAAACATGATTCTTTTTTTTTTTACTAGAGCGTGAGTAATATTTAAAGAATAATAATATGTTGTAAAAGAACAATGCACTTAGGAGAAGGGGACAGGAGGATAGGAAAAAGAAATAAGCAAGGGAAAGAGTGAAGGGGAATTATAACAAAGTAGACCGCATGATTGCAGCCAAATGTGCGTGGTCGCTTTTCATATCAAAGAAAGCTGCTTTTCTCACATGGCCTCGCCCTTCGCCTTGGGGACTTGAGAGAATCCACCACTCCCTCTCAACTTAATTTAGTAATTAATTCTTTATCTTTTCCCTATAAATACACACACTACTTATATAATATTTATCAATATTTTAATATCTATGCACATAAAGACAAATATATAACACAATATAGAAAAGCCATTGGAAGGTTGCAAGATCATGTGCTCTTTAATAGTTCTTGCATGATTTTTATTTTTATTTTTTTTATTTCTTCCCTTTATAGCCTTCTTATACTGACAAAACTTTTGGTTTGGTGGAGATTGGAATATCAAGTTAATTGCATTTCTGCAAAATTTATCTGAAATTCAGGAATTTAAGTCTCTGACCCTCATTGAATTTTCTTATTAATACAAGTAAGATGAATTTATAAGAAAGAAATCATTATATACAAAATGCCAAAAGCAGCTAGGGAATTAATTTCAAATATACAGTCAAAAAGTGTATACAAATGAATAGAAAAACATTATTTTTTGAATTTGAACTAAGTCACCTGGAGAGATTATTGATTATCTTCCATCTAATAATGATAAATCATAATGAGTTTCCCTTTGTTTAAATAAATAAAATAAAAAACAACAATTTATGCAGAGGTGGTATTATTAGGAAAGCATGAGCTTTCAAGTCCTTTTTTAAAATAAAATAAAAAGTGGTTTGTTTTGATGCAGGGCAACATCTTAATGGGATTTGTTTGGGCATAACATTCCCTGTAACTTGTGTCCTCCACTAATCCATTGCATCTCAGAGCACCACAGTTGCCCCTGTTCTACTCCATCATCCACTCACACTTAAGATCAACTGAACCAGTAGTTGAATGTTTTCTGCATATTCCAAAGCAACATCACAGTATAATGATTTCTTCCACAACTCTTTTTTTTTTTTTTCAAAAATGGGTAGTAATTATTTTTGGTTTTTCTTTATCATAAATGTTAAAAATAAAAGGTAAAATATGTGAGACAGAAATAGACAAAGCATGTTATAGGCTTGAATGTTGTCTTTGAACTACATATCTAAGAGATGAATGAGAAGGAAAGAGACCTTGTTCTAGTAAGGATGACACAAGCATGGCAAATTTAGACAAAGCATGTAAGTTTTTATTTATTGTCTTTCAACTTATTTGGAGTGAACAAAGTGGGGGACCAAATTATAAAAGCTTATATCATTGGATTTTTATCAATAATTCCAATTAATAAAACAACGAACAATATTAATGAAAACCAGAACAAGCAAGTTATTATCAAGCTTTAGCACGCTAGGCCCATTTTGAGGTGGAAATATTGTATGGATCATGCCAAGTCAACCTATGTCTATGATGAACAATTATAATTGTAAAAATGGACCAAATAGACGTATAACAACTTTAGAAATCTTTATACCCGAAACTCTTCAAAACCTCTCTCAATTATGTGAGTATCCTTAATTTTTCAGCTAAACTTATGCTCAAAGTTTTTCCAAAATGGCTTGTCCATGATAATGATTAAAGCTCTCAAATGGGTCAAACTTTGTGCACAATTTATAGAGAACCTTTCCCATTTTTTTTTCGTTGGGTACAATGAGATTGGAAAAATAGTTTGACCTAGAAATGAAATTAGAGGAAGTGGGTCCTTAGTCTTTGTGTTTTGTATCAAATTGGTAGTATAGTCAACCCCATTTGGAGACTACATTGACTGCCTAATTTTATCCATGCAATATAATGGTATAGAAGTGTTGCATCACCAAACACCATAATGCCCAAATGCCTTTATGGCCTCCTTGAAGAGAGCCAAATTTTAGGAGCAGAGAATCCTATCTTTATTGAAAATTTGTTCAACTTTAGTGCCCTTTATGTTGCGCATTAAAGCTGCAAAATTGAACAATATCAAAACACAGCAAAAAAGAGAGGTTAAAAATAAAGCATTTGGCCTTGTCTCATTTGAATTTCTCTTTTTTTCACTAAATGAAAATTTTATAGCGAGCCTTGAAAGTGACTTTGTTTGTTGAAAGTTTGGCAAGGTTATCTTAGTGTTACGAGTAGCTAGAGATGGTGAAATATCGTAGTTTTTATCTTTTCCTATATTGTGTTTCTTCTCAAATATCTCAAATTTGAGTCTAATAATTAAATGATACAATAACTAAATATTTTTAAAATTTTAACTTTAGTGAAACAAAAGGTTTTTTGGCACCAAAAGTCCTTGAACTTTGTTTTTCTTAACAATTTAGTCCCTTAACTTTTTTTTAGTACTAGCGATCTTTGAATTTGGGAGTAGAGTAGCTCCCTCCGTCCTTCTGTTTTTTCTTCGTTAAGGGGACATGTGGCACCACAAATTGACGCCACGTGCCTACTATTAAAAAAAAAAATGAAAACATTTTTTTCCTTTTTTGAAATGCTTTCAAGGATTTTTTTTTTTTTTTTTTGTCAATGACAAGCTCTTCCCCTCCCCCTAAAATTTAAAGGATGTAAGTGAAAATGCTCTCCAGAGTATCTGGCTATTGTACTGTGATAATTGATCATAGAACGTAAAGCTCTTCCCGCGAAATACACATTGGCTAGCAAAAAAATTCAGTTGCCTTTCCTCGCAAATGAGAAAGCCATAACAGAGTGCGTAAATTGAAATAAATTTCCAGTTGAAGCCAAAACTTAATGTAATTCCATCAAAGCCAAAGCCATATGAGACCAATTTTTTTTACAACAACTCGAAAGCCATCAAACCACAAGACCACCATAATCAAATTGAAGCCAACAAATCCATTCTAACTTTTCTAATACATATCCATTCCAATATAAATTGAAACAAATTAAACTAAAACAAATCTGTTCTCAATGTAATTCCATCTCATTTTCACAAAACCCAACTCTAAAACAAATTCTAATTTCTCAATATAAGAACAATGTTTGCTTTTCTTTTTCTCAATTCTAAATTAGAATAAAAAAGTTCATTCCAACAGCAATATTCCATTTGAGTTGCACGATTCCAACACAATTTCAAACTAGAAAAATTTTCCAAAAAAATTAAAATCACTTCAGATCAAACCCAACTCAAATCAATGAGTTTCCAAAAGTGGGTCTCGGACCTGTGTAACGGAGGAGGGACAACGGGGCACCTGTCTGTGGCCGGTGGCGCTTGAATCGCAAATCCACATATGGGTTCCGATTCGACAAGGAGAGGGGGTGGGGTCTTGGGCCGGCAAGGTTGGGTTGGCTGCCGGTGATTGTAGGGAGATGGGGGCCTGGAGAGAAGAGAAGAGGAGAAAAAGAAAAAAAAAAGAAAATAACTAGTCTTAAAAAAAAAAAAAATTTAATTATTTTTTTAACAGCGGTCACATGACGCCAATTTGTGGTGCCAAGTATCTTCTTAATGGAGCAGAAAACAAAGAGACCGATGGAGCTACTCCATCCCGAGTTAAAGGACCGTTAGTGCTAAAAAAATAACTAAGAGACCAGATTACTAACAAACGTAAAGTTCAGGAACTTTTAGTGTTATAACCTTAAAAAAAAAATTGCACAATCATATATATAAAAAATAAAAAATAAATAATAATAATAATAATAATGTAGCAAGTAATTATTTCATATAACTTAACATATTAAAATATTTTTTTTATTTCTTAAAAAAAAAGTATTATTTTTATAGATTTTAAAAGTGAATTGCCACTTTCCCGTAAAAAAAAATAAAAAAAATAAAAAAGTGAATAGCCACTTTCTCAGATTCTAACACAATACTAATAGATGATGAAAAAAAAAAATTATCTCTTTATTCTAGCAATAGCTAATGAAACATAATCATATTTTTTCCTATGATTTTGCTTGCGGTTATGAGAGCAGAAAGGTTCGTTAAAGGACTATTATGATTTACAAAGTTGGCGTAAGTTTGCTTTGCAAACTGAGTTTTTGAAGTCATCTGGTGTAAAGACATGATTATGAGATTAGTTGGCACAAAATTAGGGAAAAAAAATTCATTTTAAAGGGTAAACGATTTTGAAAATGTCATATTTGATATTTTTAATCTCCTAATATAATTAGATTTTTTTTTTTTTTTTGAAAAGAAAAAAACCCTCTATTATTACTGGAATCTATTAAAATTGTCAAACTCTTAGATCAGAACATTAAGTATTTTTTAAAAATTGTGTATTGCAAAACTTAAGATTAACTTAAAAAGATTTAGAGAAAATAATGAGCATGGCTATTAACTTGTGTTTACGGTCTTATTTTGACCACTAATTTGTGAAAGTATAGGAATTTTGTCATTTTTGGCACAAATTGTTGCAACAGTGGTCATTCCGTCTATTTTAAAGCATTAAGTGATAATATGAATAATCAAAATAGAACTTGAGTTTGTTCCACTTTGGTCATTTGCATCATCACTTCACGCCTCAAAATAGATGGAGTTCGACAGAATAGTCACTGTTGTAACACTTTGTGCCAAAAATGACCAAATTGTTGTACTTTTATAAGCAGGTGGCCACCCAAAAAATTACCCCAAAGATTTAATTAGAAATATGCGTGTATTGTGAATTTTAAGAGATATATTGAATATTTAACTATAAAATATCATAATAATATGAAATTCATTATGTTTTACCATTTAAAATACGAATCAATTCTTAATTGTAACGTACCTCTATTTAATTTATATATAAAAAAAATGAAAGAAAACATATCGGTTGAGTCTCTAAATAAAACGAATCGAATGAAGCAGAACGTAAATCGTAAATTTTTGGAACTATGTCCATAATATTGGAGTCAAAGGGGGAGAGTTGTAAGAAAATAATACTTTTATACTCGAAAGAACCTTAATCAAAACTTAACTACAATTTAATCAAAATTCAACCAAAATATATTTGAATTTAAAATGCAACTACAATATGTTACAACTCAATTGCTATGTGTTAGAATTAAACTAATATACTTTGAGGGATAATTTTATACATTTAACATAAATAAATAAATAAAACTGATATTTTTGAATAACCAGTGGGCCTCCTGCCAAAACTCACAAGGCCCAAGAAATGCCACTGGGCCTAATTTCCTGAATAAAAAAAGCGGGAACTATAGAAATGCCCCTAAAATGAGGCATTAGAACATTTATACCCTTGTTTTAATTCCATTACAAATGTGCAACTTTTTTACCTATTTTATCCTTTCACAAAATGACAAATTACAAAGAAACTGAGATAGATAACTTGAATATGAATGGGTAAAAAAATATTTTACACAAAAAAGAGAGGCACATATGGAATGATTTTGAAATGGATGTGCAAATGTAATGGATTAGGAAAAATGGGGTATTGGATGTACTTTCCTCTATAAAAAAAAAAAAAAAAAAGAAGAAAGATTCATTTCCTTACCGAAGGCCCAACTCACTACAGGCACATTTCCTTCAAAACGGGCAATGTAATGAGGCCCATTACGTTGACTTATAGAATTCGAACTCATAAACGGTCAGGATCACTTATAGAAGAGGGAACTACAGGAATGCCCATAAAATGAGGCATCAAAACATTTATACCCTCGTTCTACATTCATTACATATGTGCCACTTTTTTTATTTATTTTACCACTCTATTAAATGAAAAATTATAAAGAAATTTACCTACTAAGATAAATAACCCTGAATATGAAAGGGTAAAAAAGTATTTTACACTAAAAAATGGTACAAATGATATGATTTTTAAAAGAGTGTGCAAATGTAATTTGTTAGGGAAAAAAATGGGGTATAGGGTGTAATTTCCTCCTTAATAGAATTCGAACTGATCAACGGTCAAGATACATATGCGACTTCCCGCATTTATCATCCTTAATCCCGCGGAAGCCCTTTGCTCTAATGTACTGCTTTTCTTCCTCAGCGCTTATTCTGCGCACTCATTCCCAAGACGGCGCACGTTAGCCACTACCACGTCGAACTTTTGGGTCATCGGAACTCCGATCTCTGGTAAAATCGGCTCAACGTGAACTTCGCCGCAGAGAAATCTCCTTGCCCAGGTAAAGATTATGAGCTTTTCTTTTTTATATTTATCTTATCTTCCCAAAAACCGATGCCGGAAAGTAAAATAGAAATTTTTAACATAAATTTTTCCCAACTTACATTTGTTGAAATGATTATACACTTGTTCGTTTATTAAAAAAAAAAAAAAAAGATTATACATTTGTTACGAGTGATCTTGAAATTGTAGAGGATTCCCTATTGTTTGTAAAAGCATAAGTCAGTTTGAGTTGGGGATATGTTGTTTCCGATTCTTTTCCAAAATGTTGAGGTCCTGTTGTTTGATTTTAGTTGTAAAAAGTGAATTTGGACAATTTTTCTAGTGCTTCACTAGGGATTTGGAAAAGGCGATCATGTTTTTGGCCGTCTCTTGAATTGATCTTGATGTTTGATTTAAACTGTGGGCTTTCATTTATAAGATATAAACAATTTGGAGATACAATTGGTTTTGTACTATATTTAATCTTATAACATTACATGTAGCCGTTCACTTGGTATGTGATGTGAAGTTGCTTTTCGAAATTTTGTTTATGAGTTGATTCATCTTTCACAGATGAAGAATTGAAGTTAAAATATGGGACAGAGTGAAAAAGAAAGAAAAGTGACTGATATAAAGATTAATTTTGCATGAACCTTGTTTTGTGTCATTCTGAACCTCAATTTTGTCCCATTAGTGAGCAGAAGAGAAGATGTCGGGTGAGCAGGAAGGAGTTATTCGATCAAAAAGGGCAGTATGGAATCCAACCCGGGATTTTAACTTGCTGCAGCTTTTCATTGAGCAACACAATTGCGGAAGAACACCTTATAATGAATATAGAAATGAAGTGATTAAATCAGTTACTCAAGTCTTTAATTGGAAGTTCGGGTCGAACTTGGAAGAGAGACAAATAATAAACCGTTATAATGCAATGAAGAAAGACTATGGTATTATTAAAACCCTCCTTAGTCACCCTGGCTTTGATTGGGATCGAAAGGGACGAAGGGTTTTGGCTGATGATAAGGTTTGGGACAGCTACATTGCAGTAAGTACCATCTTTTACAAGTTCATCAAAATTTACAGGAGCTGTCACACAACATTCCTATAGGTACAAAGAAAATAATATTAAATGCCTTCTTTCGTTGACTCGAATTGGCAATTTTTCTCCTTATTAATTTTTTTCTTCACTAAAATACCTCATGTTATTGTTTACTAGCGTTTTGTTCATAAAAGTGCTTCTGGAGGGGGTCTTAGTGACGAAAAAAATCAATAATGGAGTGAAGTGCTGATCCAAGTAAACGAAATGGGATATTTGCACCAATTAGACTCTTTTTTTTTTTTCCCCTGCAAGTTAGCAATTGAAGAATCTTATGAGCATATATAATTGCAGATAAGAAGTGAAGCAAGAGTTATTCGAAGGAAGTTGGTAACTTTTTATGATGAATTTGCCATCCTATTTGAAGGTAATCATTCTTCGGCTTCTTAATACCATTTTGCAACTTTTCTTCCTCAGTTTTGAGAGCTTTGTCACAGGAGAAAAAGCAATTGGGAAACAACAGTTCCCAACCGGAGTTCCTGTGTTAGCTGAAGAGACAAATAGCAACACTGAAACTGAGAAATCTTCCGAGCCAACTAATATTCCAGTGCAGGTAGTTGACGGTGCTCATTCATGTTCAGACTCGTATTCAATGATCCCTATAGACCACTCGCAACATAAAAAGCACGAATCCAAAGCTCCTGCTATGTCTGGTCATAAAAGAAAACAATGCAACAAAGATAGAGAGACAATAGAGAATGCCTTATATGAGATGTTCTTCGCATCCAACTCGAAAGCTGTTCAAAAGAACTCTTTGAATGAGAAAACTTTGTATCAGAGCTGCCTGGAGGAGCTGCAGAAGATAGAAGAGTTGGACGACATGGAATTCACAAAAGCTGTCGATGTTCTTAAGGATGAAAAAAATGCAGTTGCTTTCAAGACGATAAAAGGGCCTCGACGGTTAATATGGTTGAGGTCTCAATGGCAAGACTAGTTATTTCTACTGAATTTATGGTGGCATTACATATCTGAATAACTTGGGGGTATCTTTACCCTTTTTCTTCTAATCTTTGGTGTATTTCTGTTTGTATGGACAGTTGTAGAACTAGGCTTTGTTCTATTCCTTGTTGGCGCGCTCGCTTTGTGCCTAGGAGCTATAATTTTTGTGCCCACAACTTAGCACGTTGGGGCTGTGATCGGATTTGTAAATGGTGCTCATCTGGAAGCCCCTTTGCCTCCCTCAATTAAGAGGCATGAGATTGGAAACTTAGATTGACCCCGGAAATGAAATTAGATGAAATGGATCCTTAGTACATGGGTTTTGCATCAATTTGATAGTGGTCGACCCCATTTGCAGACTACATTGGCTGTGCCTAATTTTATGCATGCAATGTAATGTGATAGAAATCTTGCATCACCAAACACCATAATGCTCATTTGCCTTTATGGCCTCCTCGAAGAGAACCAATTTTAGGAGCAGGGAATCCTATCTTTAGTGAAAATGTGTTCAAGTTTAGTAATAATGCAACATTAAAGTTGCAAAATTGAACAATCTCAAAACACTAAAAAAAAAAGGTTAAAAATAAAGCATTTTGCCTTGTGTCATTTGAATTTCTCTTTTTTTTTGAAGCAAATGAAATTTGTATACCTAGTGTGAAAATCATTTATGGTAATCGAATTGATTAGGATTAGTCTTCGGATTGATAAATTACAATCAAATAAGTTGTTTACTTTAATAGGAGGAATTAGAATGAGAATGAGAAGAAATTTCATTATTATCTTTATTAGTAAATACTTTTTGAGGCGTAAAAAAGTCTTTCACTTTGTTAATTTTATTTTTCTAATAAATTATATTATTGTCCATATGATGACAAAAATTTTAAGGGCTAGATGGTATAATTCTTACCGGATATCATCACCCGGTTTGGTAATCCCAATCTTTTCATAGGTTTGCTAATCCATCATTTCATCATCACATATGCGTGGACATTACCGATTATATTTTCATTCCCACCCCTAAAAAACAAAAAAACAAAGTAAACAACTTGATGTGAGAATATGTTTCAATCCCATTCTTCAAACCTCGAATGAAACACCTAGTGTTACGAATAGCTAGATACGTTGAGAAGACTATAATGAAAATAATTATCATCATTGGAAAATAAATTTGGTCAAAAAAAATAATAATAAAGAAGAAGAAAACCATAGTGATACCTTTTTATAAGATTTTTCTTGCGGTTGAGATCATAAAGGTTGGTTAAACTTAAAGGATACTTATGAAGTTGGAAATTTTTTTTTTGGTAGTGCAAACTTGGTTTTTGAGCTCATCTTGTGTAAATACATAATTATGATACAAGGAATGATAAGGACAAACACGTCTGAAATACTTGAGGAATTTGAGCCCTCAATTTAGGTAGATCCCACGTGGATATCACATCTCTATGAATGAATGGTTCAAATTCTTTAGACGACTCATGTCTGTAATTATCAAAATATTTATGATATTAATTGGCACAAAACCAAGAAAAAAAAAGTAAAAGTTTATGGAAGAGTCATGTGGATCGGGTTTGTCGTATCCATACCCAGGCCTGACAATTCAGGTCATTAGGTCAGGTTTGGGTTAGGTTGAGGTAGATCCATTGTGCTTATAAGGTCAACATGAACCCAACCCAAAATCATTTCATGTCATAAATTTCAACTCTAACTTGAATCATTTAGGTTATAGGTGACCTAATTTGACCCAAATGACCTGAAAAATAAGAAAAACATTGGACCCACCCAAGCCAATACTAACTTGAATTAACTCAATCCAAAGGGGCTAATATTGGGTCCATTTTGGTTTAATTGGGTTGACCCAGATTCGAGCCAATTTCTTTCATGTCAATTTTTGGTCAACCTGATTTCAACCTAGACCTTTTTTCTCAACCCAAACCTGAAATTTTCAGGTCGGTTTCGTGGTGTGTTGTCAGGGCATGATCCAAATTGCCAAGCCTATCCATTCCCAATGCGTCATA
>WUAT03110405.1:0-12706 GCA_010015005.3 Ulmus americana | reverse complement strand
AAGTCAAATTTCCATACTTTCCGTAAATTTTACGTTAATTTCCGTCAATATCGATATTTCCGTCGATATTTCCGCAAATTGAAGTACCGATATTCCATCAATACCAATATTTTAATCCATGTTCACAGTCATGCATTTCAGGACAGTTTCATGAACATAAAGAATTAACTGTCACAAGAGTCTCAATATGATAAATTGAATTGCATTAGATCCATAATTTGACTAATGCCAACACGGAGACTACAAGAATAAAAGAATGTATAAGTTTAATGAACATAGGTGTGTCGTACTACCCCTTTCATGGGGCTTTTGTCCTTGCACATGTTATTCAAGTTTTAGTGGACGTTCCCATATTCGGAACAACATGACAAGTCATGGCTGGAGGACTGGTGTTGGATATGGGTCGCTCCCCCACACCGGCAGCGCGCCAGGTACGTACACAAGGGCCCGAGTCTAGAAAACAATCACTAAAGAGTCTAGGCTATAGTAAAAGGATCCATGTAGTCGACTGCATTCGATATGCATTCGCATCCATATTTATTCATGTTATTGTGCTTCATTTATGCTTATTGAATGTATTGCACCTGTTTTGTGAGATATATTTGTACTTGCTAAGCTCTGGCTCATGACTTACGTTCATGTTGTAGGTACAAAAGACAAGCATATCTCTAATGCATGATTGGGATGCGAGTGTAGTTAGTTTTTGGAAGGTGGAGATGGATACTCGATCATGCACACCCGATTTCTACACAGGTTTTCCAAGAAAGATTTAAAGCATGCCGTATTGTAATTTCATGCTATATATTTTTAGTCTTGTTTAATTTGTATTTCTTTTATTATTTTCTGGCATGTAATTATTTTTATCTCTTGAGTTTTTACAGTTAAGAATTTGGTAACACTTGTTTACCAGTGATGTGCTTTTATGTCTATTTTATAGTTGGCTTTACAAAAGAAAGGGAGGTACTGAAACCTCAACATTTTCTAAAGGGATGATTTCAAAAAAAAATGGAGGAGAAATGATTTTGAAATTTTACAAGTATAGATTGCATGAAACATGAAGGCTTAAAGAAAAATAGGCATTTTATATTAAAAAAAACCCGTGGACAACTCGGTTTTAAAATTACGAGTGTTCAGTTTTCATTACAAAACCCTATTGGTTTAGGTTCCATAACTCTAAATGTTTTATAAATAACATTTCTAAGGTATACAACAATAAGTATTTCAAAAAAAATAATTACCCTGAAATTTCAGACCTATAAATCCAATACAAGATGGGTTATTCAAATTATTAAGAGCCTGGGTCGTCACATTTATTAAGCTTGTAATGTTAGGCTAAGATAAAAGGTTATAAAGAAAAGATAGGATTAAACAAAAATAAGAGAACTGTTACTTAAACACAACTTTTAAGCACTAATAATTAACTATAGTCCATCACCTAACTTCTTCTCAACCGCTTTTGAACTTTTTTTTTCTTCCACATAATCAATTCATTTTCTCCTTCAATATACTATCACTTTTTTTTATACTCGTTTTATTTTCAAAATAGCGCATAATTATTTTTTTTCTTTTTTTTTCTTCTTCTTTCTAGCACAAAATCATTCACCACCTTTTATCAATTGACTATCTTCCACAACCCTCAACCTATCTCCTTTAATGTACTTGGGTTATGGTAATTATTTTTATATAGCCACCCTTACTCTCTTTAAGTGCCTTTTAACTTAGTTGTATATTTTTAAGTTCTCTTAGAAAGAAGGGTAAAGATAAAATATTTTTCAGCTCATAAAGGTAAATAATAATGGGCTAATCAAAAGAAAATAAGGTTTATGTTTTTTTCTTCTTCCAATATCAGCTCAAATTGGTAACTAGTGATAAATATAATAAATGTAGGCGTGAAAGGCTCAAACGGTTCAAAGATGGAATAAATCATCTCTTAAGTAGTGTGCAATCTAGGATTTCGCCTCTAGTAATTATTGACGAACAAACCACCTCCTTCAAACTCAAAAGCAATTATTAAACAAAAACAAAATTAACCAAAAATTAAACCAAAATCAAATAAAACTTAAAGTAATGAAAATAACCAAACCACAAATAATAAAATTAATAAATATTATCCAAAGTAAATAAATAAATAAAAACAAAATAATGCAATGCAATGTTCAAAAATGTTTGGGTTGCCTCCCAAGAAGCGCTTTATTTATAAGTCTATAGCTTGACTTTCAAAAACCACTCAACCCAGATCTATCAAACATCTTGAACCACCACTAGCTCCATGTCCATGCCTTAAGTATTGTGAATCCAACTTGAATCGACCTTTCTCCACATTAAAGATCTCAACCAAATCACTTGGAAAATTTTGCACCACCTCAAGTGGATAAAACTCACATTCCCTAAGCTTTTTCGACAAGCTCCGATGACGAGAGTAATTCAAGAACAATTGCTGCCCCACCGTGAACACTTGCTTCATATTCACCTTGACATTTCTTAGCTTTGGGTCGAACAACTCCTCCATCAATGGATCATACTCCAACTGCTCTCCCATTGCACCAACTCAGAAACATGTAGAGCTATCTTCATGTGGACACCATAAACTAACATCTCCGACCTAAACATCATCACAACTAAAAAGAGGATCACCAGTATTGTGATGAAGCCAAGAATTAGAAACATTATCATATTAGGAGGGATCTAAAGATTTAGCATCTACCTCCTCTGCCACTAAAGTGTCAACTAGATTAGTGCTATTAAACTCTTTTTCTTTCTCAACTCATGGCTGCTTTCCAACATGAAAAATATTAACTTCTAAAGTCATGTTTCCAAATGATAATGTCATTAAACCATTCCTAAATTTAATATTTGCATTAGCGGTTGCTAAGAAAGGCCTACCTAAAATTTGGGGAACTTTAGAGTCAAAGTCTACTACCGATTGAGTTTCTATTACTAGGAAGTCTATTGGGTAATAAAACTTATCAATTTGAAAATACATCTTAATTATTTCCTTGGGTCTCCTAATTGACCTATCAGCTAATTGTAATTCTACCAAAGTGGGTTTGAGCTCTCTTAAGCCTAGTTGCAAATAAATCAAATATGACATAAGATTTACACTAGCTCTTAAGTCCAAAAGGGCTTCACTACAGTCATGGTTAACTATACTACAAGTTATCATAGGGCAATTGGGATCTTTACAATTAGGAGGAGTTTTCCTATCTATTAATGCACTAACTTATTTGGCTAGGAATGCGGTTTTTTTTACATTATGTTTCCTCTTTAAAGTATATAGATCCTTAATCACTTTAGCATGAGTTGAGATTTGCTTGATAACATGAAGCAAAGAAAATTTACCTTAATTTGCTTCAAGTGCTCTATGATTTCACTATGGACTAAAGAAGTTTTGGGGGATTTAAGAGCATAAGGAAAGGGCACGTGTATGGAAGGCTCTACCTCATCCTTTTGATTTTCATCCTCACAACCCTTAGTAGGTTGGTTTGTTGATGAACTTGGCCCTTATATTACCTTCCCACTTCAGGTTGTTATGGCATTCATCCCTCTTGTATTTTGAGAATTCGGGTTTGATTGAGGCTATGAAGGAAACCTACCCCTCTCTTGAACTATCTCGGAAAGAGTACTAGCAATCTTACCTAAATGGCTCTTAATATTTTGGTTTTCCTCCATCAACTTTTGGATAACCTTACCTTGATCCTCTATATATTTCTTTTTCAAATCAATAAGTGCTTGAAGTTGATCTTCTAAAGGATTCCTAGCTTGTGGTGCACTGTTTTGAGGAGATAAGGAGAAACTAGGTTGGTTATCAGGCATCTATTGATTATTGGCCTAAGATGGCTGATTGTTATTCTAATTAAGGTTAGGATGGTTATGCCACTCTTGGTTGTAATTATTGGAGTAAGGAGGATAGGACCTATTGAACATAACTAAGGCATTACCATGCTCTACCTCACTCACATACATAGGACACTCTTGAGACATATGATAACCACCACCCATAAACACACACACATAGAACAAGCTTTTGGGCCTTTAACCCAATAACCGATCTCAAATCTCTATGCTCCTTTAGCTTCTAGGGTATCTAGCTTTGTAGTAATCAAGACTAGTTGGGCTTTCAAACTATCTTCCTCTCTATTTTGGTAAATAACGAAAGGTTAAGTTCTAGAGGTTGATTTGGTAGGGCATGGGCCACTCCAAATATGAGCTTTCTCAACTAGTTCATCCAAGAATTCAAAAGCTTCATCGAGGCTTTTTCGAAGGAACTCTCCATTACACATCATCTCTACAAATTGGAGCTCTCTATAGGTTAAACCGTCATAGAAATAACTCACAATCCACCAACTCTCATAGCCGTGATGAGGACATAGATTAAATAATTCCTTATACATCTCTCATGCTTGGTATAATGTTTCATTGTCTTTTTGGGAAAAGGTGGAAATTTTTTTCTTTAAGGCTTGGGTCTTATAATTGGGATAGTACTTGTGGAAAAAGGATCTAGTCATCTCGTCCCATATACCTATTAGGGACATTTATAAAAATATCAGTTTTTAAGTTACTATTTGAAAAATATCATGACAAATTAAAATTTTGAAATATATCACTTTTTTGTATTTTTCAAGACTAAAATGCCATGTGTTTGCAAAGTTAACCAGTGGTTTCTTTTTAGATGAAAGTCAACCAGTAGTTTCTTTTTAAATGAAAGTCAACTAATAGTTAACTTTTGATCCATTGTTGAAAATCTAATTGGTGGTTGGTTTTTGGTCGGTAGTTGAAAATCTAACTGGTGGTTGGTTTTTGGTCGGTAGTTGAAAATCGGCTAATTTTTGGTCGATTATTGAAAATGCAACCAGTGGTTTCTTTTTCAAGACAAGGGCAAGAAGGTTGATGATGAGGGCAAAAATGTCTTAAACATGATAAAAACAAAAAATTAAACAATGTGATATAAAACAAAGATAGGTTGACAAAAGTGATACTAGACCTAATAAGGCCACCTATTGACCTAGGTCTTAATGAATACAACTATGCCTTAGCTTTGTCCTTAAGAGAAAATGGAAAGAATTTAAGCCTCACGGTATCTAAAGTTTGGGCCTAACCTTGGAATATCGCTACTACTTCCTCAAATTCCCTGACGTGGATATAAGGGTTTTTATTTTCTAGACCATAGAAAGTAAGCAAGAGTTGGATCATTCCCAGTTTAAACTCATGCTGGTTGGGTGTATTAGGAGGGAACATGATACAAGATAGAGTAGGGGTCCTCGTAGGACATAGATACTGTTATAAGGTCCTATTACCATCTTGATAAAGTGGATTCTCTCGGTTGTGTACCAACTCATAGTTAGGATTCCCTTGTTACCTTTTGGTCTTCCATAGTTTGAGGTTCAGACTAGAATCGGTTTCGAAAGAAGTTTCACTACTAGAACTAGGTGAAATTGGTTGCTCTACTACGTTCTTAATGAATCTTCCTCTAGAATCTCTAATCCTAGGCATATACCTAATCTAACTCAAATTATAATTTATTAATTTTTTTAATTATTAATTAAAAAGAGAAATTTAACCTAAAATCTAAACTAACCTAACTAAAAATTAACTAACCTAAAAATAAAATAAAATAAAAAAAATAAAATAGAAAAATAAAAACAAAAGAAAGAAATAACCCCCTTTATGAAAAAGCTCTAATCCTCTTTATTGATCGTCTTTCCCCTGCAAAGGCACCAAAATTTGATTACGCTCAACTTATGCGGCTATTGCTGTATAGATAAGGTGTTGATCCCACGAGAAAGATGCTACAAATTAGATTTAGAACTTAGATCATATAAGAGAAATAAAAATTTGAATAGAAAACAGTTTGAATTTTGATAAGGGAATTTAAAACAAAGGTTTAAACAATTGATTAAGACAAAAAGCTTCAAGTTTCACTTAAGGTTCATCTTCCAATTCTTAGTATTGATTCACATTTGATCTAATTCAATCCTTTTAGATTAAGCACACAATTTAACTCATCTCATAAGATATCAAATTATGACGATAAATACTCAGACATTACTGCAACATTTAACAATCCTAAAATTGATCTATTAAATTAATTACATTCTAATTGACGCACATAAGAAAAGTGTGACTGAACTTTTATGGGTTTATGAATGCAATTAAATGATCTATCTCTTACATAGATAATCTAAACAAATCATAAAACATCTCTCACATGGAAAATAATTTTCTTATCAATTGGAATTGAAAACTAAATACATATATTATATGTTACATAAATGAATCAAAACCAAGGAATAAAAATGAATACACTTATGAGATCCACTCTAGCTTTGCTAGAGGCTTCAACCTTGCTTCATCTACCTCTTCTCAATCTATTGAATAAAACCTAAGAATCTAATAGAATAGAATAGATGCTATGGAACCATAAAGTGTTCTATTTATAATACAAGACGTTGAGGTATTTTAGAGAGAAAATATATCAAAATAACCTAAAAAGATAAGATAAAATCATAATTAAAATTGTAGAATCGAGGTTTAGGGTATTTTAGGGAGAAAATCTATCAAAATAACATAAATAAAATCAAAATTAAAATTGCAGGATCGCGGTAGTGCCTTGGCATTGAATAGAGGATCCACGTATGGATGGAAAATCAGACACAAGAACCACGACAGTGAACACTGACTCCATGGCACTGAAGGGTTTTCACGCGAGTTAATTTCTTTGGGAAGGCATGGCATTGAGCCTTTAGGTCCACAATGCCAAGCCCTGTTTTGAGCTTTTTCTCATTGTTTCTTCCTCTGAACTTACTATTTAACTCCGTCTTGATTAGGCTATGTCCCGCCATCATCGAACTTCATTTTCTCTATCTTTTAAGCTCAAGAGACCTAAACATGCATTAAAACAAAACGTGACACTGAAAATAACAGTTAAGAAATATTAAGGAGTAAATACATGATTTAACCCTAAATTACCCTTAAACACTAACAAATATGCACGGTTTAAATGCATTTTTATAGCTCTCATCAACTTGTATCCAACCCATTACCAATGCTCGACCTCACCCCCTTAAGTGCCAATTTACTCGCCCAAGTTAGACTCCTCCAAATGAAAGAAGGAGAATTACCCAAGCCCGTCTTCAACACCGAACGACTAGGAAAATAACAATCCTTTATTACTCTATCCACAATTAAATTTGGAGCATTGAGCACTCTCCAAACGTGCTTCCCAAGAAGGGCTTGTTAAAAGTCTCCATCTTCCAAAAGCTCAAACCACCGTTAAACTTAGGCCGACAAAGATCATCCCACTTTCTCTAGTGCATCCTCATTCATTTATCTGAATCCTCCTCCTAAAATTTGCACATACCCTTCCAATGTCATCACAAATGCTAACTAGAATCATGAAGCAAGAAATCACATAGCAAATTAAGGATTGCTTGGATGACCGATTTGATAACCAACTATTTCCCACCCATTGCAAAACACTTCTCCTACCAACCTTGAAACTTCTTATACACTATATCTTGCAAATAGGTAAATTGCTCCATTTTCGGACTCAAAGAAAAGATTAGTAATCCTAAATACACCTTATGCCCATGAAAAACAAAGATCCCAAAAATAATTTTGGTGCTTTTCACAACATGAAAGGGGGTATTAGGACTCAATGAAATCGCTGATTTCTCAAAATTGATTATTTGGTTGGAAGCTTTCTCATAACTCTTAAAAAAGTGCCACATTTTTGGACAATCTTCAACCCTTGACCAAAAAAAATTAAACTGTCATCCGCAAAAAAGAGATGAGAAATTGGTGGTGCATCTCTTGCTACTTTAACCCCCCCACCCCCCCAAATTACCTTTCTCTCTCAAAACACAATAGCATAGAAGAAAAATCTTGGGTACACAAAACAAATAAATATGGTGAAAGAGGATCCCATTGTCTCAAATCTCGGCTAGGCACCACATCTCCCAACACCTCCTGGATGACCAAAAAAGAAAACGAAAGGACCGAATACACCACATGATCAAATTTTTCCATCTAGCATCAAACTCAAATGAACCATCATCTTCTCTATAAAATCATACTCCATACAATCATATGCCTTGCTCATTGTTGAAGGAAAATTTTTGGACCCTTAATTAAACTCAAAAGCCCAATTGAAAGTAATATTAAAAGTTTAATTGGGAGAAAGCTCATAAAGCCCAAACAAATTAAATGTCCAATTGAAAAAGAAAGCCCATAAAGTCTGTTATGGGGATTTTTTTTTTATCATGGCTGACGTGGCATCCGTGCCATCTTGGAATGATTAACACGTAGATAAAATCAAGGCTAAGCTGGTAGCTATGCTTGCCAGGGTGGCATCCAAAGTTTTAACTGCAATAGAGTTTGGCCGAATGCTCCCGTCCATCCTTATGCCGGATTGAAGTGATTCTCAATTTTCTTTTCCAAACTTAGTAAAAATTGAGGTGCAATACCTCTCAAAATAATTTGGGAATGACATGATGATGGCATCGTCATCCGTGTTGAGATTGGATGCCTGAAAGAACTGAGAAATGTGGGGTCAATCTCATGACGATACGAACTAGGTCCGCTCGAGCAACAGGCAAGGCGCAAGTGTGCCAAGGCATACAGGGCTATCCGGGGTGCAGGCCAAGCAAACGTGCACGCAAGCTATGTGTGCGGGGTGAGATTTTTTGATGAGGTAAGCTGAAGAGGTAGTCCTGCTAAGCAAAGCAAAGTGGCCGAGGTGTGCGCGTGATGCTGTCCAAGTTGCGCCTTGCTTGTACACATGATAGAGTCAAAAACTTAGCCATGCGCAAGGCCATGACTAGCACACGGGCGTGAGGCACTGGCAAAGTAGCACCGAGCTGAGCTTGCACATCTTAGCAGAGCTTGCGTAAGATGAGTTGCTCAGCTTTGCCCGCCTACTTGAGTTGACCTCTTTCCCTGGTCCGTGCCGAGGTAAACTACTTAGCTATCGAGCTATTGAGCAAGCATGCCGAGCAGCCGAGCTATTTAGCTCGTCCATGCACTTGTTGTTGAGCTAAGCTCTTCCTAGAGTGGGCATCGCTATTTCATCCGTCTTCATTTGTTTCTTTGGCTTCCAAACCCAACACTTCTCCAAGTCTATTCATTACGCTCGCAATGAGCTATTTTACACACCTGTCTCCTTTTTGGATCATATAGTTCTTCAATGAGCCCCTTAACACTTAGTCAATTTGGAACGCTATGTCTCCAAGACTAAGCTATGACAAAATCATTTAAATCAATTGATCGATCAATTGATCCAAGACACATAAGCAAACATCATTACATAAGTCCATGTAATTGTTATTATGAGGACCCACTTTTCGTGGAATGATTTTCCTATATCCAAAACACACACATGTCATCATCTTATGTAATTGAGGATCCTATTTTTCATCTATGAAAATAGTTCCTTCTTCTTCTCAAATGTATCACTATAAATAGCCCTCACTTTGCCTCACCTAAGGTACATAAAAATTTTCCTAGGTTGTTCTCTCTCAAAATGATTACATAGATCTTGATCTAACTTAAACATCAGAGTGTAATCAGGAGAACAACTCCCTCGACCTCTAACTATTTCTTGTTTTACAAATTATTCTTTGAATAGCTTTACAATTTTGACGTCGACACTTCCGTAGAGACGTCGACGGTTCTTCCAAGCTAGACCTAACTCGACTTCAAGCCACCTTGTTTACTCAGAAAAAACAGCTCTCATGGCATACTTTGACCATTGACAAGATTTCTGCGTCAACAAAGTCCAAATTCTATTCTCATCAGTAGAATAATTAAATAATTAAAAAACAATAGAAAAGAAAGGAAAAGAAGATAAAGTAGAGAAGTTACTCGTGTGAGTCACCACAAGGGAGTTATGGACACATAATCACTCCCCACTACATAGAGTTGTGGACAACATGGATGGTCCAAACAATCTGTTAGTAGTATTCACAAAGGACAAACAAGGAGAGAAAGTAGTGAAAAGAGAGGATACACTGTAAAAAAAAAGATAAGAGATTGAAGAACAAAAACAAGCGAGGAAAGAGAAAGAAAAAAAAAGAATGAATGTTATCTCGGAAAGAAGATTAGGTAATTTTTGTTTTTATTTTTCCGCCCAAAACATTTAATTTATTCCTCTTTTAGATCAAATGTTCTATTTTTCTCTCAAAATATTTCCCCCATCTTTACATATTCTTGGGTAAAAATTAAATTCTTTGTCTTTGGTAAGTCTCAAAAACCCTCAATATTATCGTCATCGTCTTCCTCGTTCTCGACCTCTTCATCCTCATCCTCATCCTCATCCGCTTCCTTTTCATCCTCGTCTTTGTTGTTGAATGGTACATACTCGACCAGCTGTAAGTTGTTGACGGATTAACAATTACTCCCCACATCACCGTAAAATGACACTATGCTCTTTTGAAACCTAGAAGTTTTTTCGATTGTTTGTCCCATTTGGACAACAAAAAGGCCTCTACATCATCGTTATGGTTTAGATAGCCTGGTCCTTTCCTTTGCTTATGTATGAGACAATAATTTAATTTCAACATGAACTCTTCCTAATTTATTTTGGACTTCTCATACACTCAATCATGCAGCTCACTCAAGGGGATGTATTCATCGATATCCATGATTATACTTTCCTCCTAACCGGTCCATTGCCACAAATTTAATTAATATTGAAGCACGATATAGTAGATGATCAAGCGAATACAACTACCGTGTGAGAAAACAAATCCAACTAAATTCTACAGAATGTGCGCGATAGTTGTACTCAAGCACCTGACAAGATACTTGCGTTTCATAAATGACGCAATAAAAGATAGTCGGGCTTTGTCAACAATTATCGTGCCACAATATTGGGCGATTAATCACGCTTTGGTAAAAGCCATTGTGGCACATTGAAAAAATCGTGCCTCATAGTGCTCGCTTATAAATTCCCAAAATCCAAATCTGAAGCATAAACCTACGGATCAACTCTAAAATCAACAGACATCTTACCCAAACAAGTTATAAACTTTTTACAAACTATTTTAAAACCTAAACTAATAAAAATCTACAAAATTGCATCCAAAATCATACGAAAACTAAAAAAATCAAACTCAATCACATACCGAGCTTTGTTACTTCGTTCTAGCTGCTTTCGGTTAATACTTGAGCTCCGATGGAGGCTTAGAAGTTCTATGTCACTGATGGTAACAGTTTCAGTAGAAGCTCTTTGAAAATGGCCAACTTTTTTTTTTTTTAACTACTTTGGGTAAGCTTTTGGCCTGATGCCCCCCTTTTCACTCTTCTTCCCAGGCCCAAAATTCTTTTTTTCCAGAATTAGTTAAGTAATTAATAAATTAATTATAAAAAATTATGACTTAACTAAAAAAGTGGTGTCTACTATGTGAATTAATATACACACACATATTTGAATGAAAACAATATTGATATTAGTAACGGTGATAATGATAATCGTGATAAGTTTTTGTTACTAAATTTGTGTAAAGAAATTCATCAATAATTAATTCAAATGACTGAAATAGATATGCAGTTGAATGTCAAATTACAACCTAATTAAATTAAATTAATCTAATTAAACAATGAAAAAAAATTCAAATATAATACTTTTCTGAACATATATCATATTAAGAATACCATGTTCAAAATACTCTTCCAAACACATATATTTAGAATACCATGTTCAGGATACAGTTCCAACACATATTTTGTTTAGAATACCCTATTTAGGATACTTTGTTTAGAATATCATATTTAGAATATTGTAAAATCGCAAACCAAATAGTCCCAAAATGTTTTGAGCCTTATAATTTTACTTCGTCCTGCGGCTTTGGATCCCCAAATTATCAGAAAACTAAAAAATCCATGGTTTCCCGGTAGAGTGGAACCCCATTTCGCCCAAGATGTTGCAAAACCTGAAAAAAGGGGCTATCCCTGCTTGTTCCCAAGCTTCAATAATCGAAATTTAATGCAAATTGAGATGTGAATTGATCGGATTTCACTTGGGTTGCCGGAGTTGGGTTTTGGGGCAAATTGGGGGAATTTTTTTTAGTAGTGTTTAGTTCAGCGTTCTAAAGTATTTTAAACAGGCTATTGAAAATAAAGTATTGAAAATAGTGATTTTGTTTGGTTTAGAGTATTATAAATAGAGTATTGTAAATAAGATTGATGAGGTCCATAAAATTTAATGATAATATAATAGATAGATGTAATATTTTATTTAAAAAGTTGTGGAAAGAGGTAATAGTTTATTAAAAAGGTGGTGGGTAGTTAGGAGATGTAATATTAGTTTATTAAAAATGTGGTGTAATAATGGAGAGATGTAATATTAGTTTATTAAAAAGGTAGTGAGATAGTGGAGAGATGTAATATTTTATTAAAAAGATAGTGGGATAGTGGAGAGAGATAATATTTTATTAAAAAGGTGGTGAGATAGTAGAGAGAGATAATATTAGTTTATTAAAAAGATAGTAGAGAGATAATATTTTATTAAAAAAAATAATGAATTGTAAATAATGTGAGAGAATAAAAAACACTGTTGGAATAGAATAGAGAATAGGCAAACCAAACACTTACATTATATTTAGAATAAGAATAGCCTATTCTAAACAGGCAACCAAATGATACTATATTTTTTTCTAATAATTTTCACGTTTGTTGAGACAGAGTTCATTTCCGTTAATATTACCCACAC
>WUAT03110294.1:0-12706 GCA_010015005.3 Ulmus americana | reverse complement strand
TCCATGCATAGAAATTTAATATGGTATTTGTGGCGAATAATAGTAATAGATATTGTAGGCACCATAAGAACTTTGATAAGATGTGTTAAAATTTGATCAATTTTGAGAATCACCATAAGAGAAAGAAAAAAAATGAAAAAAAATTTAAAAAATAGGAAAAAAATTAATATTTTTGATATTCAGTCCGAAATATCGATGTTTCCCGATATTTCGCCGAAATATTGGAAAAATTATACTGTCAGAAAACGATATTGATACCGATATCGATATTTCCGATATATCGGTCAATATTTCCCGATATTCTGGAAGAAATTAACATACCTTTAATTTCGATATCGATCCCTCCAATTTTTTGAAATTTCGGCTGAAATATCAATATTTTAATCCTTGGTCACTCTATATAGAAATGTTTTTTTTTTTTTGTTTTTTTTTTTATTTTAATGGGTAGAAGTTAAAATATTTAGTTTAGTTTAATATATGCTTTTTGGCATGTAATATAAAATGGTGTTTGGTTCTGGTTTCTCCTCTACTAAATTCTTCCACCTTCAAACTTGTTGCAAAAAAAGAAAAACCAGGGAGAGTGAGAAAAATGGCTGAAGCAATTGTTTGCTCTGTTCTTCAAACGCTGGCACAGCCCATCATCCAAGAAGCAATAGGTGAAACAAAGTTCTTGTTTGGGGTGAGCGACAAAGTTGAGGATGCAAAGTTGGAGCTAGAAATGATGCGTTGTTTCTTGAAAGATGCAGATGCACGAGCACGGTGCGGAGATGAGACATTACGCGATTGGGTTCTGAGAATAAGTGACGTTGCTTACGATTTGGAGAATGTTGTTGCTACTTTTTTGTTAAAGGAGGAGGCTGCTGCTACAAAGGGAATGGTACTGAGGATTGCTTGCTTGTTCAAAAGACCAATTGAGCTTCATGAGGTTGGGACCAAGATTGACATGCTTTCCAACAGAGTTTCAAAGTTGACTCGGGGCTTGCAGGCATATGGTGTGAGGGTAATTCGTTCAAACGAAAGGCAGAACGATCCGAGGCGAACGTATTCTCATGTTCCCGAACCTCACTTTGTTGGGTTTAAGGAAAAGATAAGGGAATTGGTGGCGCATCTAACCAATCCAGCGAGTCGAGTTGTTTCAATTTGTGGGATGGGTGGTTCGGGCAAGACCACCCTTGCAAAAGAAGTTTATCATCAAAGTGAAGTCAAAAATCAGTTCAATTGCTTTGCTTGGGTTTATGTCTCTCAACAATTTCAAGCAAGAGAAATTTGGGAAGGAATACTCTTTGACCTTTTTTCTCCTGCACAGAAGGAAAGGAAAGAAATTAAAGATATGTCAAACGATGAAGTAGTTAGGAAGCTCCATCAAGTCCTACAACAAAATAAATGTTTGGTGGTTCTTGATGATGTTTGGACCAAAGAGGCATGGAATATCCTGAAACCTGCTTTTCCAGAAAATACAACACAAAGCAAAATGTTGATTACCACTCGGAAGAGAGAAGTGGCTTTGCATGCAGATAGCAATGGTTTCATTTGTGAACCTCAACACCTTAATCATCAGGAAAGTTGGGAGCTATTAGCGAAGAAAGCTTCTTATTTGAAAAACATTGAAGAAACAAGTAACGTCTCTTTTTCTCTCTTTTATTCTTTATGCGTCTCTTTTAAGTTGATGAGGCATATTTTGTCCTATAAATTAGACGCCGAATATTGATTATGACAAATAGATGTGAAAAATTAAAATTATGATGAATAATTTCTTTTTATTTACATTTCTTGATTTTAATTTATTTATTTGCAGACCCTAGCGATTATAAAGAGATGAAAGAATTAGGGAACAAGATGCTTAAACATTGTGGGGGTTTGCCATTAGCTGTTGTTGTGCTGGGTGGACTTCTATCTGCAAAATGCACACTAGATGAGTGGGGGACGTTGCATGAAAATGTCAAGGAACACATTAACAAAGGCGAAGAAAGTATTGGCGAACAAGAATACAAAGGTGTTTTTGCGGTGTTGGGTCTAAGCTATGATGAGTTGCCATATCAGTTAAAGCCATGTTTTTTGCACTTGGCCAATTTTCCAGAGGACTATGAGATCAATGTCAAAGAATTGTGTAAGCTATGGACAGCAGAAGGTTTTGTTCTCAACGATAATGAAGCACATAAATGCTTGATGGCATTGGTACATAGAAACATGGTTCAAGTGGGAAACCGGAGTTCAATTGTTGGGAGAATTAAAACTTGTCGCATGCATGATCTCATGCGAGATTTGTGCCTCGAAAAAGCAAGAAGTGAAAACTTTCTAAGCTTGATTAATTTTCAAGAGGCAGAGGGTTCTAGCGTATCAACACAAGTTAAGCCCACCAGTAAGGTTCGCAGACTTGCCATCCATTCGAACAATAATATTGTGAGTCAATTACTTCCCTTAACCAATAATAGAAATGGATGCCTCAGGTCTCTCATATGTTTTGGTCCAAAAGAAGATTTGCGGTATCCTAGAGATCTATTTAAGCCATTGTTCAATTGCTTTTACACGCTCAGAGTTTTGAAGGTCGAAAGTATTTCGACTTTTGGTAGTATGAGAAAGTTACCAAAAGAAATTGGTAGACTTATCCACTTGAGATTTTTAAGTCTAAGAAACTGTCTGCCGGAGTACCGGTTACCATCTTCCATGGTCAATTTGAGGTGTCTGCAAACATTAGATTTGAGGAGAAATGCTGTCGTGTCAATAATGGTTTTACGCTCAATGAATATTGTAATTTCAAAATTAGATCATTTGAGACATTTGTACTTGCCGAAACTATGGGAAGGGATATGTTTGGATAAACTGAGTATCCAATTAGGTTGTATTGTAAAGCAATTTCAGTTACGGTTGGCTAATTTGAAAAGCTTGGAGACATTAGTAAATTTTGATACAAGTTACTGCAAATTGGATGATTTATCACAGC
Source organism: Ulmus americana (assembly GCA_010015005.3). Lineage (NCBI taxonomy): Eukaryota > Viridiplantae > Streptophyta > Magnoliopsida > Rosales > Ulmaceae > Ulmus > Ulmus americana. The sequence goes on along the minus strand of WUAT03110294.1, from coordinate 9,765 downwards.
TCACCAAACTTACCAAGCTCGGAATTATAACTCAAAATGGTGGTTTGGGAGAAATCAAACCTGCAACCAATCTGCAGTCTCTGGATCTCTTTCAGTCAGATGATGGTAAGTTGGAAGATATAGTACCATTCTTATCAAGCTATCTTCGAATTCAAAAGCTGAAACTAGAGGCAAAACTTGTGAGATTACAAGAAAATATACCATGTCCGAATCTTGTCAAGGTAACACTGAGAAGCACTTATCTTGCGGTTGATCCAATGCCAATCCTTGGAAAGTTATCAAAGTTGCGAATCCTTACCCTTGGTTATCGCTCCTACTTTGGGAAGAAAATGGTTTGCTGCAAAGACAGTTTTCCTCAACTTGAATCTTTTTCCCTTCAAGGTTTAAGGGATTTAGAAGAATTGAGGGTGGAGGAAGGGGCCTTGCCGAAGCTTTGCCATTTGAAGATGATTGATTGCATGGAATTGAAATCCTATCCAGATGGACTGAGAAACATCACTACTCTCAAGGAAATTGAAATCATAGGGATGTCAGAAGGTTTCAAGAGAAGTTTTGATCAGAAAGAAGGAGATGAAGATTGTCCCGTTGAAATCGAGTAAGTCATAGTAACAATTTATTTTTCTTTTATTTTCAACTTATAAATCATTTGAATGCATCTATATGTGTTCCGAAAACTCAATTCCTATCTTCTAGGATCTAACCGAATGGTAAATGTTAAAGCAAATAAATTAATTTGTCCATTATGACTATGAAAATTTTGATACTTGTGTATTAACAGCCTTTTCTGTTGGATTATATACCTAATTTGTTTGCCTATTTTTATTTTATTAATGGAATTTAAGCTAAAATTGTAAACAAATGAAGGAATAGTACAATAATAGCTTTAACATGCTATTGCTAATCTGTTTTAGAATCTGCTACTGCTGGGAACCAATTTCTGGTTGCCCAAGACATGAGAAAATTGCTACATCTCAATCTTATATATTTATAATATACTTCGTCTAAACATGGAATAGTTTCTTTATTTTAACAGAGAGTTTTAACCAACTCTCTCTTAAAAGTTTTAATCGTAACTATAACAACTAATTAATTATTCTTTCATATTTTGCAGATCTGCCAATTGAATTCTTAAAGCTGCGTCTCGGGGGCTTTCAACTGATCAGCGATTATTAGTAAGAATTTTAATTTGTTTTTTTCTTTTTCCATTTGTTATCCAGAAGTGGTTTGCATACAAATTAAAGATCATGCACCCAAGTGGAGCTTAGCAAAAGAGCTTCAGCTTTTAGCTTTCCAGCTTTGTTTGTATATATGAATGTTGCAAGTTAACTAGATGATCACAAAGTCTCAACACTTTTGTGTCAACGTAACCAGTAATATTAAAGCTGCTTTTCTTTGAGAAATCTATATTTACATGTTCTACTTTATTCGAGTAGTGATCATAAATTAAAGCTGCTTTTCTTTGTGTTTTGCAAACTAAGTGAATAAAATTTTCAACCAAATTATGTGAATTGCAACTCTTAATTTCTTTCTTTTAAAAAAAAAAAATTATTTCTTTCTCCACTGCCTCTAGTTGCTCAAAATCCAACTTTAAATGATTTTGCAAAAATATTTAAACATTACAAAATACGCATAGAAATATTTAAATATTTAGATCCAAGCTTCTATGTTTTATATTTACCTCAAAATATGCATTACCAAATTCATTACAAAATTTAGAGTTTTTGGTGCAAAGATTCTTTAATGTTTTTACGTTTTTACATGTTATCCCCAAAAATCAGAAATTGGCGCAAATGCTCTTCTGAATTTGTATTTTTGATATAAATACCCTCAGAACTTACCAAAAATTTGTCAAAAAAAATGAATGTTCAGGGGACATTTGTGCCAATTTTCGACTTGAGGGGGTAACATGTAAAAACGTACCAACATTAAGGAAGTTGTTGCACCAAAAAGACTATAATTTAAATAAATTTTTATTTTATAATTTCTTTTTTTAATGCAAGAATAAGAACCAAATAATCACTGTCCAGAATAAGGGTAAGGACATTTTGGATATTTTTTAAAAAAGACAGTCAACTGACTAAATGCAAAATCTAATTTTTAAAATAACTTCTGGGACCACTTTTGGCTTGTAAAGTCAAAGAAAACTTTAGTGAGCAATTGCAGTCAACTGACTTTGGAGATGCATGGAATATGGGAACAGCAAGGAAATTACTAAAAAGTGGTTTTTAGCAATAGTCTAAACCGAGTGAAGAAAACAGAGCTGTTTACTCTAATTTCCTAACAACATTCCAGAAGCTGTACTCTTGTTGCCAAGAAACATCCAAAAGTTGTAATCTTATTTCCTAGCAACATCCGAAAGTTGTAATCCGCGTGAACAAAGAAAAAAGGCATTGCAATTTGATTTAAGCTTTTCCTGGTTTCTCACCGTGAAAATAGCTATTGATAAAGCATAGCTTTGCTTTTCAATTTCCTTGGAATGAAATAAGAATTGTTACTTTAAAGTGTAATTTAATTTCAATTTCCTCAATCTAATAGTGTCACACGTTGTATCTAGTGAACCGGCTCGAGTTCAACTCATTAATAGGAAGTTTGGCATGGCTTGGCACTGTAGTGGACCGAGCCAAGCCTGTTAAATTTTATAAATCGGACTGGATTTGATATTTAGATCCATGGCTCGGCCATGTCCATTAATAGCCCGGCACAAGCATGTTATTGAAATATTTATATTTTTTAACTAAAATATTCATATTTAAACTTTATTATATATATATATATATATATATAATATATAGTCACACTTCTCAAAGATATATTCCTTCTCTCATGCAACCACACAAAGCCCACTTATCTGTTTCACTAAAGACACGCTATATAGTCATGCATGAAAATTTCAGAAAACAGTTCTGTAATTAGGGCAAAACACTAGCAGCCGTACATATATTCAAAGTGACAGAAAGAGAGAGAGAGTGCGCGTTTGTGTTTGTGTATGAAAAAGATGTAACGTAGGTAATAGCAGAAGAACTAATGAAAGACAGAGAAGTGAATAAGACTAATAAAGAAAAACCTGGTCGTGTGTGTTTAATGATATATAGCGTTTTCCATAAGAGGGGGGCTCTCAACCGCGTGATCTACCCCAAAACAAAACCCACATTGATTCTGTTCAAATGAGAAGTCCTTTTCGTCTTGAATTTCGTTTTTAACAAGGACATTTTTCTATTGGTTTCTTCAGAGTTCTACTCCTCTCTCTCTCTCTCTCTCTCTCTCTCTCTCTCTAATTTTCATGGTAAAAGAAAGAGAAACCTTGCGAAATTTGGAAAAGAAAATGGCACTAACAAACGTACACTATATATACAATATTAGAAATTGTCATATATATATATATATATATATATATATATATTTAGACTCTAATGAGTGGTGGCTGTGGTGGATGGAAATTTAATTGGTTGGTCTAGCTAGCTAGTTCAAGGTGGATGGATGATCATTAACCTAATCTTCAACTCTAATGTTTCCAAACAGGTAGCTAGCTAGTCGGTTAATTTTGGTTCTGATTGTTATAGTGCAAGAATATATTCAAGAATATTGAAAATGGAAAACAAATTGGAAGCTTATATTAGGCATATGTTGCTTTCATCACATATCTATTTAATTCTATCCATGTTCACACTACAGTAGAGACAGAATTATAATGGTACCAAACGTGGCTATATATTTGTATGGATATGAGATAAAGTCCAAGCATTAATTATTTGTAGACCTGCTGCTTTAATTAAACATTAAATATATCACCGATTTAAACCACAATGTGTAATTGTTCATGTCGTAGTTTGTTGTAAATTTTGCAGCAATAGTTTCATCGGATGAACTACTAGCTTTTTGGGCTCAAGCTAGTTTGATTCTTATAATATCTTTGGTAAGTAGGAATGAGAGAAAATAGAAAGTAGGAAATAGGCTAAATCCTAAAATGAATAAAATAGATAGAAAGGAGAATAATTTTGTTAATTTCTATTAATATTACCACTTGTTTGGCATGAAGGAGAATGAGGACGGAAGAAAGGAATTAGCTAAAGTGATTAGGGGATGGATTTGACATTTGTTCTTATGGTACATTGTCACATATCTCCATATTAGTATGTTATTGTCCACTTTAAGTCTAAAATTGCATAGATTTATTTTTGAATTCTACCCAAAAGATCTTGTATATATTAATAGAGATAGTGTTCATATTAGAAACTGATGATTATCTTTATTTTTAGCCGACATGGGACTTTTTCCAATCCCAACAATATCAAACAACATAAAAAAAAAAATACTAATCTCTCCCCGTTTTTATTTTCCTCATCTTTGGATTTAACCACCTTCTTTCTATTTTTTTCTTCATTCAACCAAAACAAAGCATTAGTGTTTGGTATATAAAAAATTCTTGTACTTTCTTTATTTTTTGAACGTGATTCAAAATTGAAGTTTAATATGAATTTGAAATTACCACTATTTTTCTCCCCCTTCCTATACCAAATAAGAGCACATTTAAACAAAGAGAGCACATAATCCATCTACTAATCTATTTTGCCCCTTCTGTCCTTTTAGTTCTCCCTTTCTAGCTACTAAACAAGGGGAAATTCACATTAATTTCTCCCTTAACTAATATCAAGAACAAGCGAATTTAAGAACCCTTTTTCTTCTTGTTATTTTATCCTTAATATATAACTTTTTTTGAGTTTATGTAATTGGGATTCTCTCGATTAGTCCTCTAGGAGTTGATATCACTAGCAAAAGGGAAAACAAAGACAAGAACGTACAAACAAACTAGCCTACTATATCAATATAACAGTAAAGCCTAATCTACAGCTACAACTTCAAAATCCTAACATCAAAGCATAAAAGTCAAGTCACAAATAGTCTAGCTGCTACTTTAATTGCCTAATTGATCTTAATTCATATACAACTACAAAGAATAGCACAAAAAAAGGCCGTTAATCAATACTAGTATCTTTGATTGGACTTAACCATGTAAATATACTTAATGAAGCAACTAGAAATGAAAGAAACCAATAGTTTTATTTATTTTCCAGCACACAGTACAACACAATATTCATCACCAAACACATAGAGTTCACAAACAACAAACAGAAAAAGATAATCAATATAGACACAAAGTCTGAGGCATATGGTCCATTAATGACAGAAAAATTTACTGCTAAAGCTGCTATAAAGGATATGCGATCATTAAATCTGAAACAAGGGGAAAAAACACATATAAATTCAAACTAATTAAATAATTATATAATATAGATTGATCATGATATATATAAAACGAAACCCATATAAAGTAGCAGCTTTAAACATGAAATATGACTCATTTTTAAGTGTTTAAATGAATATGAGTCAGTAGCCGTCTACTCTTTCCTGCAGCCATTATATTGTCCTTGAACTCTCTTCCTCTTCAGGGTTTCTGTCTTGACACTTAGATGCAACTTTTTTAGTGTAGTTCTGACCCTATATATATATATATATATATATCACAAAGATCCTCTTTCTCTCTCTTCATAAGAGTATTCCTGCAGTTTTATTTTCTCTAGCTATTAGCTGTCTTGTACTTTGTTCAGTTTAATCTCTCGGGATTGCATAGAGAGAAAGATCAGATGGTTAACCAATTTTTCATGGCTCTTTTGTTTGTGACAAAATAAAACTTCAAATCCAAATCCATATCTAATACATGTACTATAAAATTTACTATTCAATAGTACACTATAGTGATTATATTTTTCTAAATATTTCCAACCAATTTCATGGAGGCTAGAGGTACTGAAAATTAGGCTTCTTTCTCTCTTCAGAAGAATATTATATAATATAACGGTCAGGCCAAACTCCAAAGGATTCTTAATTATCTACTAGTAGGTATAGCCAGGTTTTAGCTGCATAACCAAATCAGGTTAAACACAATCAGTAATTACTGATTTATCTGATTGGGAACCAAAGTGGTGGACATAATTTGCAGTCCAGCTTAACCTACTTTGTTTATTTTCAGCTATAGTCTGTACTTCTTAGGGTTTAGGCTAAGGCTTGGTTTCATTGGCTTCTCTTATCAAACAATCTGTTTCTTCCCAAGGTTCATCTAGTTTCTCTTTTTTATTATTATTATTTGGGTTTAGGTGAAATATAATATAGTCCTTTCTTCCTTCAATCACTTCATAAGATGACTTTCACATTTAAGCACCTGACGGTATAATCTGAGAAATTCTGCATTTGTCTCTAAGATTTGGCCAAAAATCGAATTGCCTATGATAAAGCCCCAAGTCATATGCTAGGGGTTTCTTCTTCCCTTTTATGTTTGTTTTTTTGTTTCTTTTTATACTGTGTTATTGATTAGGGCTTATTCACAATAAAAAAGACTAGGGTTTATCGTGGCATTCATTATAATCGAATTCAAGATAGAACAACTATGTAATTACGAGAACCTGGATTCAAGTTGGGATTTTTCTTAGTTGATCGATAATCATAACAAGAATTGTCAATGAGTTGAATTGGAAAAATGTAGAACACAATTTTTCTTTTTCCTTGTTAGATTATTGAAGTGGATTTGAATTTGAATTTTTTTAAAAATTCCACTTAGTTTATAATATGAAAAACATTTTAAAATAAAAATTATTGTTAAAGTCACGGGAATATATTGTATAGCATCACGAATTTAAAATCATTCTTATTATGGTTAAAATAATTTCGTTCATTTCTTGTCTGGTCTAAAATATAGTTGATGTTTACTCTTAATTCAAGAATATAGAGAAATGCAATCTTGTTGTTTTTATCTTTCAAAGATTCACACGTTATTAGCTTTATATAAAAATTAATTTAAAATTATTTTATATTTCAAATCTAAAAAAGAAATGTAGTATTCAATTTTGAACTTTAAATTTTTTTATTTATGTTTTACAACTATCACTTTATTAATTGTAGCATAAGAATATTCAAAACTAATAGTTCACATAAAATTCATATAAAAATTGATATTGAAAAAGTATATATATATATAACAAAAATATAGTTACACGATATGTTGTATTCTTTAGGGTTGTTTTCAGAGATATCTTTAAATTGACACAAAATTAGGAAAAGTTAGTTAAAAACTACTATGCTAATGTTAAGTTACATTCAAATTTAATAATAGCTTATCAAATTCCTGGTTATAAATGGTGCTTCTCAAGATTTGTCCAGGCATTCATATATTAGAGCAATTACCCGAAATTATATATATAGGTTTTAGGTTTTGTTAAAGACTTGTTCCCTTGGTATATAGATTTTAAAATTTTAAAATTAAATTTTGTTATCTTATATATTATTGTTCAGGTAATTTGTCACTTAAGAAAACGAAAATCCAAAATAAGATAAAGTGAAGTATGTACTTATCTTTACATTTGTTGTCTGATTATCTAATTTAAACTGAAGTCTCATTATTAATTTTTTTATTATTATTAAGTTGTTGTCTAGTTATATTGTTTATCACTTGTCCTCTAGTTATCCCAACATCTATATTAATGTAGAAATGTCTCCTCTCTTATTTGATATGGGACTCTTAATATGCCCCGCAAGATAATGGCTCTTTTGACTCATCAATTTTGAATCGGATCATTTGGCGGTTCTTTTGACTCACTATTTTTGGACTGATTGCTCATTTGAACTCATTGGGCTTTAATACTATATTAGAATATTGGGCTTCCATTTCAAAAGACTAATCTATTGAGTGAAGTGACTCAACCTCTATATTAATGTATTAAAATCTCCACTCTTATTTAATGTGGGACTCTTAACAATCTTGTTTATTGTCTAATTATTTAGTCTGATTTTGTCTGTCTTGTTTGGCGTCTAATTTATCTTGTTTGTCCTCTATTTATCTAGTTTAAAGTGACGTCTCATTCATCTAGTTATCTGGTTTGTTATTAATTTAAAGTGACCTCTCATTCATCATGTCTTAGACTTATCTAATTTAAGTGATAATATTTTATACTAAAATTCAAATTTATTGTTAATTTCAAACTAAGATAGAGATAGAAAATTCAATTTTTGAACTTTATAAGGTTTTGTTTATTTGTTTGTTTTCACTTTCAAGTCCAAAAAATAAGAGGTGTGGGGCCGCGTGTGATTTTGTTAATTCAAAATTGATCAAAATAAATGAATTTTTAACTTTAAAAGAATATTTTCTTACAAATTAATTCATTATATTTTTGTACGACTTTAATTTTAGCCATATAATTCAAATCTAATAGTTGACATAAAACTCAGTATAAAAAATTGATATTTTAAAATAGGGGGAAAATTGGATTGAAAGAGTATTAATTAAGTGGCCAATTTAGGGGAATTATTTTTTATTTTTTATTTTTTATTTTTATTTTTTTGGGATTTCTCTGTTTTCTTGTCCTTTATTTTCATTTGCTTCGTGTATTAAACCATTTACTCCTTCAAACCTTTAAGTGATGCTGCAATTATTACAAAATTGCCCTTCTACACGTACTACGTGCTCAATAATTTTTGAAGTGTACAGTACACATCAACCTCAATTGTACTACTTGACATAAAGATTTTTCTGTAGGGGTCTAAAATCTAAAAAATTTGAGGGGGTCGAATTTTTTTTATTTTTTACAGTATGAGGGAGACGCCTAATACATTTCCTCTTTCAGGTCCGGGGAAGAAAAAAGTTCATACATGAAGACTTGTGATTTTGTATCTCTTATATATAAAATGGGAGCTCAATCGACCTACTTCCATTAACCAATATAAATAGTATATATCATCCATTTGAAATATGTGTGGGCATGTTATATATGTCTTAATTGTGTTTTAATTATATAAATTTTGAAGATTAAATTACAAATTTTACTATATTCAACTTTGAGACTAAAGTCAATTTAGAAATTGAACTTATATATATATATATATATACCTCTTTCAAATTTCAATTCTTAGCTTTCCCAACGTTTGTTTATGTGGTAATAAATCTTCAGAACTTAATAGAACTGATCAGAGAGATAGTGTTGATTATGCTGGCAACAGAGTTGTGAATGAAAAATAACTATATATATCAAACTCTCCATCTATATATTTCAATACTTTATTTTCTTTATATTACTGTCTTCCAATAAAAGAGCTAATCATTGAACATAATTTGCATGTCATAGCACGCACATTGACACATGTTGAACCATAACCAAAATACCAAAGATATGGATGTGTACATTTTTTATAGACAAATTGGCACAAATGCTCCTAAACACTTCGCAAACTATCACTTTTGCCCCGTGAATATTTTTTCTTTGCACCAAACTCTTCAAATTTTCATTTTTGTAAAATTACTAAAATATCCTTATTTTTATGTCTAGATTCGAATCAAAAATTGAATCGGTGAAGAATTCTATATATTTGTTGATAAATAAAAATTTGAGAAGTTTAGTCGAAATAAATATTTAAAGGACAAATTGATAGTCAAAATAATTTTTTTTTTATAAAGGGTCTGTTTGAGACGCGATTTAAACATGAATTTAGTGATTTGAGCATGATAATTTTTTGAATAATATTTTAAAAAATTTGGTAATAGTAAGTGGGATTCACAAGATTAAAAAATAATTTTATGTAAAAAAGGCGGTAAGAATATTGAGGTTTAATAATAAAATCATATTTTATGTAAAAGGTGATGAATATATTAATAATATAATGTAAAATGTGGTAGAGTTTAGGTGTGTAAGATGTAAAATGTGGTAGAGTTTAGATGTGTAA
>WUAT03110183.1:0-12711 GCA_010015005.3 Ulmus americana | reverse complement strand
TTCATTTCTCTTCTCTTTACTCCTTTATTTTTGCAATTTACTTAACGCTTTAAGTTTCCGCATTTACATTTAAATTGGTTAAATAAGGAAGTATTTGGTTTTCTAAATTAAACGAAAAAGTTTCTAAGTTTTCTAGATAACCAATTCACCCTCCCTCTTGGTTAGCCTTACGGACCAACACGAAGGATAAAAGTATTGCCATTCATATCAACTGAGTGATTAATCCATTCACTTTTTCCATCCTTCACCACTGCACCCCTTACCTTCAAGCCTACAGTGCAGCCAATCCAATTCCTTTTGTAAGAAATTTCCCAAGGCTTTGTTTGGTCCCTTCAGAAGCCAAATTTTTTTTACCAAAAACATCGCCCTAGAAACTTGGGCAACCCTTCCGCAATTGCCTTTGCCAATTTAGAAAATCGCCCATCCCTTCAATCCAACGACGAATTTGTAAAGGCCGAATCTGTGATTGGAGAATTTCTCCAGCTTTCATCTACTGAGCCTCTGTCTTTAGCTGAAATTGAATGGAGCACTGCTTTAGTTACAACTACAAAATATTATGCTCATCCTTCATCTGCCAACAAACTTTTGGAAACCCAGGAAGCAGCACCGAAGGATTATTCTCTTCCTTCGTCAACTGACTTCCCATCAAAGGTTCAACAAGTCGCAGGGGGCTGAAGCCCCAAGACTTTGACCGTATGCATGAAGAGGAAATCCAAAAAGAACTCCACTCCTTTGCCAGTGAAAATTCTTCTAGGTGGGTCCAAACCGAAGGATTCCCCAGCCGGAGGTTCAACTAAAAAGAGTTTTGAGCAAGAGCCTCTTCAGAAGAAAGCTAAAATTTTAGAGGTTTCAATAGTTCAAATTGGTGAGTATCCTTCAAACAATTTTTTTATTTTTTTATATTTATTTATTTTTTTTTTTTTGAATCTAACAACTACTTCCAACTCAAATCTTCCAAAGGAGGTTCAAGCTACAAGTATTGAGGAGCCAATCATTCTCCCGGCTTCTCCCGATCATCCTCTAGTTATTATTATTACATAAGATCTTCCTCCAGTTATTAAACAAGATCTTCCTCCATCCTCCTCGTCGAAGAGAACCCTTCCTCAGGAGAAAGGATCGACTAGTAAAGAAGAACTTGAAGCCTTCTCTCCAGAATTTGACCACCTTCTACTCGACATTTCTGAGCCTTCTAACACGAGGAGAGCTTCCGCGCTAATCGCCCGGTGAGAAGATAAAGATGTTTTTGAGGGTATTTGTAGCAGCTTAATTCTCTTCTCAAGACTACTCTTTCATCACTTAAAGCCTATTCAAATTGCTAAAATGAAACTAAAAGAAGTGGAATCCCAAATTAACATTCTTACTCGCCAAAAAAGAAACTTTGATCAACAATCTCACCCGCGAGAAGGATCAAGCTCTTTCTTCCCTAACACTCGAGCAAAACAAAACTACTGTTTTATCCCAAGAGAAGCAGCCGATGTTGGCCAAAGTTGAACAAATTGAAACAAAGGTTCAAGAGATAGACGAAAAGCTCTCCCAAATGAAGACAAGTTAAAAGGTATCATATATCTTCTCTCCTTCTACCTTTGACTTTATTTTTCTAAACTTTTGACCTTATTCCTTATCCCAAACTGTTCAGGACAAGAGAGCTTTACTGGAGATGGAACTTACACTCTTGAAAGAGAAACAAGAGGAGGCCATCAAAGCCAAATGTGTGGAAGTGTTTGAGCAAACTTTTGCATGCTACTCAAGAATTGGGGTTTTAAATAGCTGTAGCAGATTCAAAGCCGGATGGGAGATGGTATTCCGCCCTCCGGAGGAACAGGTAGTGACAAATCTTAACACATACAACCTTCTAAACAATGTCGAAGCAAGAAACTATGATCAGAATTATTATATTAAAAAAGAAGGCATGCGTATCAACTCTGTTTCAGGGGATGAAGAGGATGACTTTGTTGATAAAGAGCTTGAGGATGCTGCTCCACCAGTTGAAGCAAACAAAGATCTTCCAAGCTCCTCTAATGCCCCCACAACTTCCTTCAGAACTTTTGATGGCCTCATGCATATCTCCTTTTCTCAACCTTTACATAGCTCTGGAGTCACTCTTGAAGGATTGGCTAGTTTTAGCACTCCTGAAAGTAGGATTAATCCCATCGATCAATCCTCAACTTCTGTAACCACCAATTTCCTAAAGACTCCTTTGACTCCGCAAGTTGTCGATCCTTCGACATCGATTGACAAATGTTCCTTGGATCAAGAAGATGCGGCTCCTTAATTTTTTTCATGTTTTCCATGTATTTTAAGTTTTTGCAAGTTTTTATAAACTTTCATGCTTTATTAATGAGAATTGACTTTTTCTTTCTCTTCATTTGTTCAATTAAATCTCAAGCTCATATGATCAAACCTTTTAACTGTCGAATATGTCGTCTCAGTTATAGCAAGAGGCTTCTTCCTTTAAACTTCGCAAAATTTGAAGTTCTAGTAAGGCGTTCTCCCTGGCTTTCAATGCATTCATATCGAAGTATGTCTTGGCAAGCTAAATATGAAAGATCTTCGGCTATTCTAACCCATATCTTGTCTACCTCTCGGAGCTTTGTTTTTACCAGAGGATTGGGATACCCAAATGTTTTTGGGGCGAACCTTCAATGTTATAGATATTGGCTAACTTCAAAATATGAAGGACACTTTTCTTATGAGGATTATCTTGATCTTGTTACCCTAACCCTTCGACGCTATATTCCTCGTCCGACATATAAGTCATTCGTATTTCTTTCTGATGACGAGATTGATTGTCCTCAAAAGGATTACTTTTGCTGCTCCTCTAGTAAAATGACCCAAATCTCCTCCAAAATAAGGAAATCCTCTGCCACCGAGAGATCCCCTCGAATCTATCACTTTCAAGATTCTAGAGAGGCAACCTCCCCGATTTCTACAAGACGATAATCCTCAATCATTCCATGCTCGCTTCTATCGTCATGACAAAGGTCCTTTATTATCCTCCTCGAGATTTCATCCTCTTGAAGATGATGACGTTGATACATCTTTATCCTAGCATCTGCAACTGGATGATAGCGCTTCGGTTGAACTTGCCAGTAAAGTCTGTCACGAGGAATATATTAATCAACGTAGGAAAGACCAAGTCGAGATGAACGTATTATGACGTTGGGGATTTAGAAGGAGAACTTTTTATGAAGATGATGCTTATCAAAGATTCCCCCCCCCCCCATCGTCGTGGGTCGGAGTTTCCTCCTCCAAGCTCTTGTCATTAATTTTTCCATTTCGCTTGTAATGCGTTTTTGTATTTAATGAAACTTGATTTGTTGAGCTTCTTTCATATTTCTTTTATCTTTAATGCTTCTCCAGATGAAGGGTGACTTGTTTTTAATAAACTTTAAACTTCTTTTTTGGTTGATTTTCTCCCTTTTTGGCATGGCTCGTACATCCCTCCATGTAACGACGCCCTAGTGTAAATATAATGCCAATAACTAGTACAAGTTAAATATTATTAAGAATGCACTAATTTCATGAATTAAAATTTATGAACGAGTAAATATACTAATAAAAATATCACAAAACTCTAGAGATTTCTCGCCGTTATGAAGAATAAAAATAATAATAGATATGTGTTTATAGCACAATGAGAAAAATTACAAAACAAGGCAAATTAAACCTAGTCAGTGCACCTCGCCGGCGGCAAGATTTATACTCGCCGCAACGAGTTTCTTAGTTGCATTCTTGCTGGCAGCGAGACAAAAATGCGCCGCGGCGAGTCTCTCATTGGTTCTTGTATGGGAGTTTCATCTCCCTTTCGCCGGCAGCAAATATGCTATTCTCTTAGTTTTTTGTTCTTATTTTGATGTCTCGAATTTGTATAACATCTCAAACAATTTTGAGACATTCCTCACAGTTATAAAATTTTAAAGTTATAAAAATAAATATAATAATAATAAATAAATAAATAGAATATATTTATATTATTAATGAGGGATTGTTTTGCAATTATACAAAGGGCTATTTTATGGAGATATGTTTTGGTTTTCTAATTTGACACCTTGAGGGACTATTGCGCAATTTCAAAGAGTAATGTGGAATGGCAAATCGAATTAAGCTAAAAGATTAAAATGTGTTCACGCTAGTTTTTCCAAATTTGCCATTAGTGATTTGACATATATGAGGGCTTTTGTGCAATTTTGAATTAAGCCATACTGAAAGCCCTTAACAATAATTTTCTATTCCCTTGTCTCTAATTTCCCCTTGACATAAGCTATATGACGTTTTTGTACCAAAGAAAAAAAATTCAGGAAAATCTTGTCTTAAAATCACAAGTTGCCAACAAACACGTATATGTGTTAACAAATTAAAATAATACAAAGATTATGTAGATATGCATGCTAGGTGTCCTTGTAAGTGTTTAGAAATGATTGATTAAGAGAGAAATTGAAATTAAAATTAAATAAAAAATGTTTAGAAATCATAAAACTATTATTTTATTTGTAAACTTAAAACCTATTATAAATTAAGACAACAAGAACTCTTTCTTTCTTCAAAAACGTCTTCAAGGCTTTCCTTTCTTCCACCTCTTGTTTTCAAGAGAACACCCCTCTTACACCACTCTTTTTCCTCAAACCGAATAACCCCCAAAAATACTTCAACAAATTCCACAAAAAATTCAAGAAAAGAGTATAATTAGTAGATCAAGTCTAGGAAAGGCTAACTTGAGGATCAATACAAGGTTTTCATCTTATTTTTAAGAGGTAAGCAAGAAATTTCTAAACTCTCTATTTTGTTTCAACTTAGAGAAATAAATATGTTTTAATAATTTTTATATGATATAAAAATGTTATTGTAACAAAATATGATTAATAAACATGTTATTAAGTTAATAATAAATTAAATTTTGTTTTTCAAAAAATTAGAAGAAAATATTTGAAAATTTGAAATCAAGTTCAAAATTGTCCAAATAAGATATTTTAGGAGCAGCTTTAGGAAAAGCTTAGAATTTAAATTATGGGCTGAGAAATAAATTCTACAAAAATTATATGTGATCAATAAATCCTTAAATAAAAATCTTCAAGTGGTAGAACCTGATTTTATAATAAGGATTGAAAAATATAAAATTTTAAAGTTAAGGGAGTCAATAATAAAAATCTGAAAATTTGTTTGGAACCAGTTGGGAAAAACGGGACTATTTTATGTTTTAAAAACTTTCATAAAATTATGTAAAAATTATGAACGTCAAGTTAAATTAAATACCTACAAATATAAATTTTATCCCAAAAGGATTTGTAAATTAAGAGAAACAAATTTCTAAAGTTTAGTTAACAAATTTTGTGAAAACAGAAAACAGCAGGGGTAAAGCAATTTGGTTTAAATTACAATAAAATTTCTTTATGGATAAATTAGTAATTTTTAGCCTCTAGAAATACTACTAATCAGATCCTAACCCTCTAAAAAATTTAATTACACATTTGACAAGTTAATCCCTCTAACATAAGCTTGATGTTAGTTAAATTTTGGTTTAAGGGCTACAGTGAAAAGCAATATTTAAAAGATGGTTTAAAATTATGAATAGGTCACAAGGGTTGGTAAAAATGTTATTTATGACAATTTTTTTACTCTGTAAAATTTGGGAAAAATTAATAAAAGAAAAAAAAATGTTTAAAGTCCAATTATATAAGTTTAAGGGGCTAATTTGCAAAGTATTCAAAAATTGAGGTCATAATGTAAATTTAAGGATATGATATTTTTAGAAAACATTAAAAAACATCTTGGCCAGTAAGTAAAATTTTTAATTTAAAAATAAATAAATTAAGCGGCCTTAAGGGCCTAGATGAAAGAAACTTTTATTTCGAGCCAAAAATGTAAATTTATTAAAATAAGGAGCCAAAAGCTGTGTATCTGAAACCAGAGGGTAAGTGAATGAAAATATGATATAAAATAAGTTCCTATGATCTTATGATCATTATTTTCAAAATTACGATAAAAGCCCAATAAAAGTAAAAATTTACAATATCGGTAAAAAGTAGAATTTTAAGAAATTAACGTAAATCCAATTTCATTTAGTTAGATAGTTTACACAATCTCTAGAGGTGACAGTGCAATTACAGATTAATATATTTTACAAAATAAGAGGTAAGTGAAATTCTCACTTACAACATAATAATATGTATCTTTATGTTTTTATGAAAATTTTGGTTTGACAAAATTAGTATATGTTATTTTGAAGTATTATGGTACTGCTAACCATCTCATGTATATGATTTGTCCTGGGGTTTCGGCCCGACGGTGGTTTATGTATGTTATGGTTCGGTTCCTGGAGGGTCGCTCCTTTCGGTATTGGACAGTTACGTGTGTACGCTAACACCTTATGTTATGATGATGATTATGGGTTATGCAGTACAGTATGTATGTTTTGCAAAAAGAAAATATTTTGTGAGATTTCCAGTTTCAATTACTGAGCCTGTAACTCACAAAAATTATATATTGTGTTGTAGGTAAATGTAAAGAAAAAGCTTTCGATATGTAAGAGGTCGCGAATCTAGGAAGTCGATAAAGCTGAAGCATATGGGGGCGATCCAAATAAATAATTTGAGAATTGTTAATTATGTTTGTTTTATTAAACTTCTATGATAGGCTTGCTATTAAATACTTTATATATTATTTTGCATTATGTTATAATAATTTAAGAAGGCACATAAAATGATAGTTTTTAAAATAAGTAAAATTTTTATAAAAAGAGAAAAATAAAAACTGTTTTAAAAAGGGAATTCAAATGAACTAAAGTTTTTAATTAAGGACATGTTACTAATGTTTTATATAAATAAATAAATAAAATAAAATTTTCCGCATTTTCAAGTATGTTAACACAGTGATAGTCACTCTTTTAAAAAAAAAATGTGCCAGTATTTATGCATGTTAAGAAAGGCGGTTTGTTACACTCCAATGTGCTAATCCTTTATTGTCTTTTTGAGATCTCCTTCTTTGATTTGTTTAGTAATTTTGAGATGAATATTGTTTCAACCCATTTATCTTGGATGCATCCATCCTAAAAATATGAGTCTCCACAATATTTCAATCCCTGAGGTGCGAGCGCTTTCTGTCTCGTCCACCTCTAAGGTGCAAACACTTTCTGTCTTGTCCACCTTTAGAATGTGAACACTATTGGTTCATCCATTCTTAGGATGCGAACACTGCCAGTTCGTCCATCCTTCGAGTGCGAACACTCTTGGTTCATCCACCCTTGAGGTGCGAGCACTTTGTCACGTCCACCTCTAGAATGAGAAAGCTTATGGTCCATCTATTCCTAGTTTTAATACATATCAAATTCTTTCTTTATAATTGAAAATTCGATTCATTAATCTTTGAAAAGAATACAAGGGGTTAGGATGAATCACTTATAGTTACTACCTCATTAAAAACCTATTCCAGAAAATCCAGTGGGACAAAATTGAAATATAGGAAAAGTGTACAGTTTCCCCCCAAAATTTACATCAAATATAATATTAAAAAAAAAAAAAAAAAAAAAAACATTGCATTCCAAGTTTTAGGAACCTCTTTCCCATTGCTCAAATTGATCATCTTGTAAGTTCATTTGCCTAGCACTTCTCTGATTTCGTATGGTCATTCCCATTGTTCACTAAATTTTCCTTTTTGTATCACTTCAGGGATCCTTCTCATCACCCACTCTCCTTCGATGAAGCGTCTGATCTTCGCCTTTTTGTCATAGAAAGCTCTTGCCTTATGCTGGTAGGTAGCCCTTCGTATCTGTGCACATTCACGAACTTTCTCATTAACTGCCTCTGGTTTTCTTCTATATTCTCCGCTATCAAGGTGGTTATAGTTGGCAACCCTACTTCAGTTGGTAGCACCGCCTTGGTTCCATATACTAATGCAAAGGGAGTTTCATATGTTGCTCTTTTCTTTGTTGTTCTTTGGGCCCATAATACCTTTGAGACTTCCTCTAACCATTCCCCTCTTCTTTCTTCCATATTCCTCTGTAAATTTCCTATCATTAACTTATTTGTTACCTCTGCCATTTCGTTAGCTAGCGGATAATATATTAGTGAAAAGTTTATCTTTATCCCATATATTTCTCTAAAGCTCTCTACCTTCGCATTATTAAATTGGGTTATGTTGTCCATCACAAGAAATTTTGGCATCCCAAATCGACAAATCAAGTGTTTCCAAATGAAATTTATTACATTATTTGTGGTGATGCTTGAATATGCTTCGGCCTCAACCCAATTAGTAAAATAATTTGTTGCGAGAAGAACAAAACACTTGCCACCCTTCGCAGTTGGTAATTTCCCAATTATATCCAATCCCACTTCACAAATGGCCCCGCTAATAATCGAATTACAAAATTCAGAATGCTGATGAGTTAACAGACCATGTTTCTGGCTTTTTTTTGCAACTTTTGGCATAATCTTGGGCATCTTGCATCATATAGGGCCAAAAATATCCAGCAATCAACGCTTTGTGATCTAAGCTTCGTTCTCTAGAATGATTGCCGCAAAGTCCCAAATGAATTGATTTTATAATTGCTTTAGATTCTTCTTTTGTCATGTATCTCAGCAGTGGTCCGGAGAACCATTTCTTACTTTCTTGCTTGACTCTTATCCTCTTAGATAACTCATTATTGGATTCATCCAGTTTTCATCGAGAACCTCAGGGTTTACTTCTTCCTCTGCATCTACCATATTAACCTCTGTAGGATAATTGTTCGAAGTTTTGAGTTTATTTCTTTTTTCATATTCTCCATATGCCGCACCTTTTGCTAATTTATCAGCCCTGGCATTTAACTCCCTTTTTATTGTCTGGATGTCTATCCTTTAGAAGCGTTTAACCAACTACGTCGCTTTGTCACAATAAATCTACATTCTCTGATCTTTTGCCTTGAAGATTCCATTTACTTGCCTTGATACTAGTTCTGAATCCAAAAAGACCTTCAAGTTATGTACCCTCAATCTTAATGCCAATTCTAAGCTGTATAACAAAGCTTTATATTTTGCCTCATTATTAGTCATCTGTTTTTCTAGCCAAAAAGCTTCCTCAACAACTACTCCGGAGGATTACTCTGATGCCCGCTCTATCTTTGTTTGATGCCCTATCTGAGTTGAGTACCCATCTCATCCCTTCTTCCAAAAGTACTGTTAGTTCCTTATCTGTGGGATCAAAGGATTGAATTTCCACAAGAAAATCGGCTATAACTTGACTCTTCTTTGTTGTTCTTGGGGCATACTTTATCTCATATATTCCCAACTCAATTGCCCATTTCGTCAGCCTTCCAAATAGATCTGGCTTCAAGAGAATTTGCTTGATTGAATAATTTGTTACTACCATGATTGGATGGGATTCAAAGTAATGCCAAAGCTTTTTCTTTGCAGTTACTAAGGTAAGTACCATCTTCTCTAGGCCACTATATCTCATTTCAGCATCTAATAACATCTTGCTTGTGTAGAAAATTGGCTTTTGCTTCTTACTTTCTTCTCTTACTAATACGGCGCTTATCGCCATTTCAGAGACTACCAAGTAAAGGAATAAATCCTCTCCATCTTCTAGGGCCGACAAAATTGGTGTTGTACTGAGATATTCTTTCAATTCCCTAAATGTTTTGCTTTGCTTTTCTCCCCATTCTAGCGAAGCCGATTGCCTTATGCTCTAGAAGAATGGTTTGTATTGATCTGACATTTTTTAGATGAATCTTCCTAGAGTAGCTATTTTCCCAGCTAAACTTTGCACATCTCGAACATTTCTTGGCTCTTTGATTTCTAACAACGTCTTTATTTGTGTTGGGTTTGGTTTAATTCCTCTTTTACTCACAACATGTCCTAGGAATTATCTGGATGATACTCCAAAGGCACATTTTAGTAGATTCAATTTCATTTGAA
This sequence comes from Ulmus americana, assembly GCA_010015005.3. Taxonomy (NCBI): domain Eukaryota; kingdom Viridiplantae; phylum Streptophyta; class Magnoliopsida; order Rosales; family Ulmaceae; genus Ulmus; species Ulmus americana. The sequence goes on along the minus strand of WUAT03110183.1, from coordinate 2,824 downwards.
ACTTCCAAAAGACTTTAAAGATCTCTTCCATATCTTCAAGATGATCCTTGGATTTTTTACTTTTAATCACCATGTCATCTATATAAGCTTCGACTTTTTTCCCGATGAATTTGCTGAACATTCGATTAATAAGTCTCTAATAAGTTGCTCCCACGTTCTTTAAGCCAAAAGGCATAACTTTATAACATTACAGTCCCCTTTCTATGATGAATGTTATGTGGATCCTATCTTCTTCGTTCATTTTGATCTAGTTTTAGCCAGAGTATGCATCCAGAAAACTCATTCTCACGTATCATGCAGTTGCATCTACCAATTGGTCTATCTTCGGTAATGGATAATTGTCTTTTGGGCAAGCCTTGTTTAAGTTCGTGAAGTCTATACATACCTTCCACTTTTCGTTCTTCTTTTTAACTGCTACCACATTGGATAACCACTCTGGGTATTGGCACGGTTCAATTGCGTCTATCTCTAAAAGTCTATCCACTTCATCGCTGATTACTTTGTTTCTTTCTGGAGCAAATCTTCTCTATTTTTGCCTCACTGGAAGATATGATGGATCGACGTTTAGGCAATGCTTTGCTTCTTTCGGCTATACTCCTGGTATATCTCTACGTGACCAAGCGAAAATGTCTTTATTCCTTCTCAAACATTCCATTATTTTCTCCATTTCTACCTTCATTAGTTGGGCCCCTACCAGCACTTTCTTTTCTGGATCATTTGAGTCAAGGTTAATTTCAACCAGTTCTTCAATTTTATTCTCCAAAACATCTATTTCCTCTTCCACCTTCTTCAAATATGATGGCAAGTGTTGTTATTTCTCGCTTCCTTCTTTCGGAGCTTCATTTTCTTTATCCTTTACTCTATCAAATCTCTCGACTTGATTCTTGTCCATCCTCATGACTCCTCCTTCTTGGCTTTCAACATTGTAACACCTTTTATTCTGCGATTGGCCTCCCCTGATGTCTATCATGTATAACCTGTCCGGAGATTGACATCTCATAACTTGATGCAATGTTGATACTATGCCTTTAACAACATGGACCCATTCTCTTTCCATAATAACGTTCATAGCTGAAGGGGTGTCCACTACTAAGAATTTGAATTTTATCACTCGATCAACTACATATACAGGCAATGCTATCATTCCAAGAGGCTTGACTTCAGCTCCATTAAACGCATGAAGTGAGGTTTTGACGGGTTGAATTGCTTCCTTCTCTATTCCCATCCTTCGGAATGTATCCCAGAAAAGAATATCTGAACTACTCCCATCGTCAACCAACACCCTTGATATCATTGCATCTCCAATTTGAAGCTTAATCACTAATGCATATGCGTGCGGCTGTTTCACCCTCTCTAAATCTTGATCTGAAAAGATAATTAGAACTTTCCCTTGTCGGAATTGTCCTCCGAAGACAGTGTTTACGTATCCCTTTAGAGCCGTTGTCTTGAGTCCCCTTTCCACCCTTCTACCTTTGAATTCTTCGTATTTTCCCTTTTTCTCGTCTTTCTCGGGGTGAATGAGGAGATGACCCTCAAATTATGTCCCAACTCCCCATTTTTCGATGTTCCCACTCACTCAGCTTCGTCTTGACCTTGATTCTTCCATGGTAATGGTGCTCCGGGCTTTATTGGGACTTTGCTTTTCGTGTACTTTTTCAATTCTCTCATCTTCACAATATCTTTGAGCTGAAAATACAAATTCTTGCGTGTAGCTAGTGTATGCCCATAACCTTCATGAAAAATACAGTATTGGCTTTGGTCTTTTAAATGGTTCAGCACTCTATAAGGCTTTGGGGTCAGGAAAATGCTTTGATCTTTTAACTCTGCATAGATCTTTTCCTGTGGCATGGTAAATGTATTATCAAAGCTTTCTTCTTCTGGCTTGAATCTTTTTGAAGGGTTGCACTAATAATTGCTCCTTTGGAATTTTGATGGTCTTTTCTTTTGATCAGATCTCCCTCCGAAACATTGTTGTTTGTCTTATGGCTTTATCCTCGTTTCTTGATACTTTGAGGGACTATTTGTGATATTGTTCTGAGCTACTGCAATTGCTATACTTTGTTTGTTTTCTTCTACTTGAATGATTCCTTCAACCTTTTATCTTACTTCATTCATCTCTTCAGGAGGAGTTTCAATGAATCTTTTGTGAACCAGTGACCCATTAATTAGTCCTCAAATGAAGAAATGAGCTACTTGTTTCAAATCTAGATCATGAATATGTTCTACTAACTCAATGAATCTGCCAAGAAATTGTCTAGTATTTTCATTGTATCTATGTTCTAGGTGCAAATCTGCCATCATCTTCCTCTACGGGCAATTGCTTCTATATTGCTCCAAAAACATTCTGCCAAACTATTCGAAACTTTGAATTGATCCTTCTGGAAGTTGACTGAACCAACTTAGAGTCCGTTCGGTGAGGGTTGTTGAGAAAAGCTTACACATTAGTCCTTCAGTAATTTCCTCCAAAGAGATCCTCTGTTTAAACTATAGGAGGTGAGAAACCAAATCAGATTTCCCTTGGAACTTCTCTAACATTGGTGGATTGAAATTTCTTGGCTTTCCTTCTTTTACTATCCACTAGGAAAATGGCGATCTTAAAATCCCTTTCATTGCTACTTTAGCTTTAACCATCAGACTATTGTTGAAAAAAATAGTGCACAGCGGAAAGTGCAGAAATTTAAAAAAAATGTTTTAACCATTAAAACAACAAGATCCAATCTCAGGTTGCTAAGAACAATAAATTAAATCATAGATCAATACCTCTTGTAGCGCAGATAACTCTCAGGAAGTCCTCAACCAACTGGCCTTCTCTGCTATCCTCAAG
>WUAT03110182.1:0-28080 GCA_010015005.3 Ulmus americana | reverse complement strand
TGAGTCATAACATGCTAACTTAATTGTGAGAAACTAAGGTTGGATTTAAATATCCATGCCGATGGTTAAGAATGATCGACGTTCCATCCATGGCAAGCTCATGGGTGAAATTGAAGAAGTTTGAACAAATGAAATTTTTCCAAGATTGAAATTTTTCAAGACTGAATCCAAGTTTTAATTCACCATGGCGTTGACCGGTAGGGAATATTACCCCCCAAAGTGTTTGGAGCTCTCTTGAAAAGAAAGCTGCTAAGACTTGAAATGTCTCCAAATATGCGTCTACAAGTTGTGTTTCTACTTAGTTTATCGCAAACAAGTAGTATATCAAGGCTAGTGAACCTTGTAAACAAATGATATGAACAGAATGAAATTATTATATTTTATTCATAATCGTCTCTTGACGTACATGGCTTATTTGAGAATAAGAAAAATGAAAAGAAAAAAACTTTGCTGAAAATTAAAGAAAAAATCTAGTATAGATTGCTGGAGAAACTTTTCCTAAGAACTTGACTCTTTGTTGGATAGTGGACGTCCTGCCCCCTAGTTTTTAATTATGATTGTTCTTGGAAGAGAGAGATCTAATGGGGTCTTAGAGGCCTTGATGATGTTCATACGGTAGGTGTTTGAAGATCTATTTGCAATTTCGTAGATATCTTGTGATGCTTGTTGGCCACCTTTTAAGATCCTAGTTCCTCAAACAGTCAAGAACTTGACCAAGAGATGGTATGTTGAGGTGACAGCTCAGATGACATTCAAATTTAGACGCTCAATGATAGCATTGTACGATGAGGGGAAATCCACAACCACGAACTCAACAGATTGAATATGTTGGCAGGGATGTGTTCCAAGTTCGACTAGTAGATTCAGCACTTCTTCTTAATGGACACTATCTCCAAAAAAGCCATACAGTGCTGATTTTATGGGCTCAAACTTTGCTCCTACTAGGTCCATTCTGTTGAGGGTAGAGCGGAAGAGGATATCGGCTGAGCTTCCATAATAAATCAAGATTTTGTACACTTTTGGCTAGCTTTCCTTAAGGAAAAAACTATAGCATCTTTATGGGGATGCCATAAGCTGCTGGCCTCCTCATCTATGAAGATGATTGGTTCATTGAAAGGGCAAGGGACCTTTTTTTCGTGCTCCACAAGATTAACTTGCTGTTGAAATGGTTTAGAATTAACTTGACGAGCGTATTTTTTTCGAGCCCTATTTGTATCGCTGATCGCTAGCCTACCAATGATGACTCAGACCTCAATGTCTTCCCCCTCTTGTCTAGGTTGCTGATTTCCTTGTACGGACTGTCGAGGCTGTTGATCATTGCCCCTGACATAATTTCTTAGCTGCCCTATTTGGATGAGCCTTTTGATTTCGTCCTTAAGGACTTGGCATTCCTCATTTATATGACCAACATCACAAAGGAAGTGGCAATATTTTGAGTTGTCACGTCTATTTGCTAGAGTCTTAATGGTAGGATTGATGGAAAAAATTCTGAGATGCTTATTCTCATTGTAGATCGTTATGACCAGTACGGTGGTGGAGGTGTACTCGAAAAATTGTGGTACCTGATTATTTTGTAGAGCTCGTTTCCTATTATTATTGTTGTTGAGATTTCCATTTCTAGCCTTGTTCTTCTTGCTATTTTAATTTTTGTTCCCTTCTGGCTTAGAAGGCCTAGTTTGGGAATCTATCTTGCGCTTTCCTCCTAGAAGGATGTCCTGGCTAAGTTTACTTGCCTAGTCGGAGGTCTTTTCCGCTTGGATGTGGTAGCAAATTTCTGAGATCAACTCAGGATAAGAGATATCTTCCTTGACTGAAATCATGTATTTTAGGACAGTCACACTCCTTAATCCAGCCATGAGTGCTCCATAAGCGATGGAGTTGTTACGGTCCTTTACGCTCATCTCTTCCTTCACAAATTGGTTTAAGAAAGCCTTAGTGCTTTCATTGTCCCTTTGCCTAATAGTACAAAGGTTCCAAGCTAGCTTTCTCTGTACTTTATTAATGGCAAATTGGGAGACAAAGGACTTCGACAATTGGTAGAAACTAAAAATGGAACCAGAACACAAGGTTCTAAACCAATGTCGAGATATGCCAGTCAAAGTGATGACAAAAGCTCGACACTGGAAATCATTCGTGGCAGAATTCAATTCCATCCAACTTTGGTAAGTTTTCAAATGCTCTGCAGGGTCTCATGTTCCACTGTATTTGAGGTCGAGAAGTTTAAGACATGGGGGCAAAGGTGCCATACGAATGTCTTCACTAAATGGAGACTTGATCTCCTCTAGCAAATTCTTGACCACTACATTTTGTGCGTCGTTGTTCCGTTGGAGCCATTCTATCTGTTCCTATAAATTCACAATCTGTTGATAGACAGGATTATTTTGGACTTCTATGAATCTTTGTCGAAGATAGAGGGGATCATCCTCTGGATTATGTGCGAGTCTAATGCGGTGCTCATTAATTCGATCTCGCATATTTTGGCCATAGAGGTGACTATTAAGATTATCTTCTAGGTTATAGTGTTGGTGACTTTCATAAAGGTACAGGTTTTGAGAATTGTTGGCCATATTGTATGACCTTTCACGGTGACTTCCTTCAGGGCCATGATTAGTGTTTTGAGTATTTCCAGCGTGATGGCTAATTGTGAGGACCCTACCACATCCATGCCCAGAGGGATTATAATGAGAAGCTTCCAAACATGGAGTTTCTCCTCCTAATTGCTGCACCTTAAGTGGGATGGCATCCCATTGATCTGGGTGAGCATCATAGCCATTTGTGTGATGGCAGCGGCAAGTTGGTTATTACAGTCATTTGCGTTTCCATTATCTCCAACATTTCTAGCGATGCCTCCCTAGCTAGGACCTGAATGCATAGGATTTCTAGGATTGTTAGCATTTCTACAGACATTTATGTTAATGGGGGGCGACCTCAACCATGCGGTGGTCTATTCCTTCCTTGAGTAGTCTGGCTCCCTCGTGGAGCTTCATCTGCATTAGACCATCTATTTGCAATTGATGCTACCTCGCTAACCATGTTTTAAAAATCTTAAGGGACAATTGCAAATGCAGGGACAAATGCGAATGTTTTTAGCTAGTAGGGCTATGTGAATATTTTCAACACAAAACCTCCTTGTTTTGCCAAAATGTTAACGCCAAAAAAAGGGTCAATGGTTAAAGTGTTCCACTATACTATCTCTTGAATACGTAAGCTATTCACTCCAAGCTGGCAAGGTAATTTTGGAGCCAAGTCGATCCATAAAGTTCCTAAAAAAGCTATTTGCAAAAGAAAAGGCAGTCAGAGAATTGGGGGAGCTGTTCCCCGATTAAGCTCCAATGCTTAAGTTATATCGAGGGACAAGGGGCAAATAGAAAGAACAACTTATATCCAAATAGTTGAGAGTATTGCTCTACCTTGAAAAATGAATTATGAGAGGTATTTATATGAGAGGGGTAAGCCTAACTTCTCCTAGAACTGTGGCTATATTCATGGAATAGAATATTTATGGAATATTCCTTTTAAATGATAAGCCAATTTAGAATGACATTTTTGTAATTTCCTTCACAAGAAGAGTATTTTCATAATTTCCTTCAGTAACAACTTAGTCAGAAGATATCGATCTTAATTTTGACTAAGTGTTGAAGAGCTCTTTGAGGATGTAGAGAATAGCATGTCGAAGGCGTATTTAGTGGTCTTGGTAAAATATAAAATGGACTCGGTGGATGAAATCATGACGTCTACCCGAAAAAGTTCGAAATAGGCTTTGGTTAAGCCAGGCTAACCAGGTAAACTAGGCTGGCCTTACCCTAATGTGCTGGCCTAGTTTGGGCACTGAGCTGGCTTGGCCTGGGCACTGGCTGGGCCGTGTAGGTGCAAAACGGGGTGCAGGGCTTGGGACGAGGTGCATGGGTGCAAGGCAGGGCGCATGGGGTGAGATGAGGCTTGCGGGGATGACCAGGCCTGCCGAGCTGGTCCGTGAGCAATCAAGCTTGTGCAGGAGGCATCAAGGTGTGCGGGATGTGTACGGACTACATGGGGCAAGATGAGGCTTGCGGGGCTGACCAGCCTACCGAGATAGTGTAGGAGCGACGAGGCATGAGGGATGTCGAGTTGGTGCACGCTGGGTGTGACTGAGCTGGTACGTGCGGGTACTTGCTGGTTCGACCAAGCCTCTCGAGCTGGGTGCCTGCGCAACTACATGGGCCAGCTCTGTAGATCTCCTAAGCACCTACCTGGGTTAGGCTGGCTGGCCGCCTTGGTGCTTGCTTGAACTGGCCATGCCGACCTCGTATGGGCCCACCTCCATAAGGGTTGACTTTGAATTCCGTGCGAACTTTCCAGCGTGGACAGATCTAATCCAAAAAAGTATAATACAGGTGATGACGTGGATGCTAGATCATCTATGATAAAAATTCTCATAACAATTATTATTTTTATTATTTCTTTTACTATTATTATTTAGAATTATTTTTTAACTATTACTATCATTATTACTTTTTCTGTTGTTATTATTATTATTATTATCATTTTATTTTTTTCTATTATTATTATTATTATAAATTTTTTAGCATCATTATTATTATTTTATTTTTATCATCATCATCATCATCATCATCATTATTATTAGTATTAGGGCCTCATGGCTTGTGTATTTTTTTTTCTTTTCCCCAAGATTTTAATTGGTTTTGGGATTTTAGAAATGCAATTTAATATAGCAGAAAAGGAGAGGATGATGTAGGACCTTTCGTGAGGGGTCTACGTATGTCCCTCACGATTGGTCCAACTGTGTCACGTGAAGACCTATCGCGGAAAGTAATTTTCACGACGGGTCCATGTATGTTCCTCACAATTGGTCCAATGGTAATTAAAACGTGTGTCAGTGACTTTTCATGACGTGTCATGTGACCCGTCACGAAAAGTGTCTACAAAACAACCATTTTGTGATTTGGTTTTTCATTTCGGCCAAAAATTTCTCTCCTCCAGAGATTTTTCTTCCCACCCACCAAATTTTGGTAATTTAATCGATTTTTAAGAGTTTGTTCTGTGGGTTTTGCCCTCCAACAACCAATGTATGATTTTTTTTGTTTTTTCTTAATTTTTTGTTGTATTTTTGTTGTTTTGAGATTTTTTGAAGTTTAGCAAGAAATTGATGGTGAAATGTTATTTTATTGTTCCATTATTATTTAAAAAGTTATGGGTAATCATTTTTACGGATTGGATTTTAAAAAATTTGAGTCTTGTGCTTAATTGATTGACATTAGTGAAATTAGGGTTTTTTTGATGAAATCTTCAAATGCATGCTAATTTTGTGATCGATTGTCCTTGTTGTTAATTAATTATCATTAAATATGTTATGGGTATTCTTGTGGAGTGATTAATTTTATGAAATTTGATTGTAATCGGTTTAATTTGTAGAAAATAATTTTTTGGGGTTATTTTAAAATAATTATTAAATTTGAGAAATTAAAGTATCGTTGTGAACTGGATGTATTTATAAATGTATTTTTGTATTATATTTGCAGGAGGTTAGTCATATTTTATGGGGAAACTCTATCGAAATTTAGATAATTTGAATTGATAAGTAACGAATTTCATATTATTTTCATATATGGCAGAAGAAGGGAAAAAAAAAGGTGCACGTGGCGCGACTAAGATGACTAGGTTAACAAAAAAAGGCATCGAAATTGTTTGGAAATACATTTCAATGAGGTAGAGTTAGCAATTGGACCAAATATAGTGTAATTCGTGAGCTACGTAGGTATGATGGTTCAAATTATTATATGTATTTTCCAATTTCTTATTAACTTACAATATATAATAATTAATGATCATTCACTAAATGTAGGTGTATACGTAGGTTCATATGTGAGTATAGCAATAAAGAATTGGAATCAAGTACCTGTTGAGATCAAAAACAAAATATAGGATGATGTAAATATAAGTTAACTATTATTTCTATCCAGAATTGAATATAAATGTTATATTAATTTTTGATTGTCTTGCAAATCTAACATTTTATTTTTATTGTATTTATAGATGGTTTTTGACCTAGAGAATCACAGGTGCCACATAAAGACAATAACACATGATGCGGGCAAGTATTAGGGCCAGTGGAAAAGTAGGATGGCCTGTGATCACGTACATGTGGCCAACCCACTTGAAAATCTGCCTGAGTAGTATTCTGATGTCATTACTCAGGAGGAGTAGACTGCTTTTGTCGAGTGGCGGACTTCTGAAGAGGGTATGGCATTGAGGAGGACAAATAAAAATAATCAAAAGGAGGCTCAACATTCTCATCTCACAAGGCGTGTCGGTTATGTCAGCATAGAACCTGTAGTGGTAAGGGTGCATTCTTCTTTTATTTGAATTCTATATCATTAATTGTATTAATTTTCATCCTAATTAATTTCATGTACTTGTAGATCGCAAAGTATAGAGAGAATTACAACTGATCACTGGCGTGGTTCTATTCTCATAGAGATAAGCATGGAAGATATAGCAATGAGGCGAGACAAAGAATAAGCAAAGAGATCATAAGTTTCTCAAATTTAGAGTGTATGAATTAATTTTAATATTGTATTTAAGAATTTATGTTAATTATGGTTGAGTTTTGTCGGAATCTCTTACTCAAAGAGCCTTTATGGGCAAGTTTATTCCACATCATCCTGATAATGACATCCTCAGGGCAGTTTTACCCAATAAAGAACACCCCAGTCGAGTTCGAGGTTTAGGTAAACATCATACATGGACCAACACATGGTCCACTGGTGCATCCCAATCCAGAGGCTTCCAAAAAGAAGTTAAAACTAATATTGAGAAGATGCAAGAACAAATGTTCACTTTGTAGCGAAATGTGGAGTCTTTTCAGGAGCAACTGCTCCAAAAGGATAGGGTGCCAGTGCCCGAGGTAGTTGTGAGGGACATCCCTACACTCTGGGTAGGGTCGAGGAGCATGTGGAGTCTATCGTCACTCTACTAATGGGTAGACAGATAAGTGTCTAGTTACATTTAAGTAATATACTTACTTTATCGATTTTATTAATAATATAAAATTTTGTTTGCAGGAGGAAGTGTTTATCTGTACTTAGGATGGTGATAGAGTGGATGTAGGCTTGACCTAACTCCAACTAGGTGGTTATGATTCTTATGTTCATAACCAACTAGTTGGACAGGGTAATGCTAGAGTCTTGGTATAGGCTAGCATGATGGTTGCACCATTAATATACCTTCTGAATGATGAGATAATGACCACGTTAGATGCGGTTGGGACTTATGTCATCTGGCCAGAGTTCCTACTGGTATCTGTTAATGCCCTGGTAAGTTAATTGTCTATGTTATTTGTATATGATATGTTATTTGTAATGGTTAAATTAGTATGTCCAACATCTAAACGTTTATTTTATGTAGGAGATCCATCCAAAAAAACCATCCATCTCCCAAGATGAAAGTCATCGGCTCATTCGGGTACTTTTGAGGCTGGTCAAATGAGGGCCACACAAACACCAAAGAACTTGATGGGTTATACAAAGTGGCAAAGAAATTGAAGGATGACCATGGACTCTTTAAGTTTGTGTTGTCGATTGACCATTTGGGTCAACATATGGAATGCATATTCGATGCTGATGACATCGTCCAGTTTGCCACTATGCAGGAGAGTAGTGCAAATTGCATCGGTGTCTACATGAAGTAAGTTTCTTTAAATTTCAGTTGTCTAGTTACGGTTTGTACAAGTTGTTCACCAGTTGATTTTTGCATGTAGATTCCTTTTGGAGCAATATTTAAATCCAAAGCTCAAGGTTCTTTGCCCGAACCGTATTGCATCGATTTTGAGTTTGGATGAGAGGATGACATACTGTTCTACATGGTTTAGAGAGGTATCTCTCAAAGCAGCAATAGTTACATTTTAGCTCCAATGAATATCGGGTAAAATTTATCCACTAATTTATTTTAAGAGGAATAAAAGTTATTACTATGTGTCATTAACTTCTTATTGTATATCGATCTTATGTAGGAACCATTGGGTCTTGATAATATTTTACCCATAGTATGACCGTGCATACTACATGGACCCACTAAATCATCTACCCGAAAAGAAGAAATAAAATTATTCAAAATGTAAGTATTTGTTATTAAATTATGAATTTTATTCGTTTAGATAAACTATTATATTTATGTGTCTTTGTTGTTTTTTTAGAGTTTGGAGTATAGGAAGTACTCCAACCGACCTTTTCTCTTTAAAGGGAAAAATAAAAGGGCAGAAAAGCTACTATATTGATGAATAATATGATTAAGTATTCAAATGAAATTACATGTGAAATTCTAAATACATGTAATTTATCTAAAATTTAATTATTAACCAGTTTGAGTTTTTTTTTTTTTAGTGTCCAACTCAAGACGACAACATAAAATATGGTACTATTTTTTGAAGTATATGAACACTCTCTTCAGAAAATGGGGTGATATTTTCAAGCTTGTCCAAATGGTAATAAATTAATGTTTCATTTATTTTTAATTACTAATCAAATTTGTGTACATTTATAATTTTATTAACAAATAGTGTAACTAAGAAAATTAATGTACTATGCCGCTTTTCATCGATACTGACGACACCTACACAATGGAGGATCTCAACGAAATTCGTGAAAAATTGGTGGATTACATTCAGGCAAACGATAAAGATTAAACCAAATGGGTGAAATAATTTTTTTTTCATTTGTTATTACTTTATGTATACTTTTTAAATATTTTATATATTTTAGTGATCAATAAAATTAGGGTAAATTGTACGGATGGCCCCCAACCATTGTCGCATTAGCACTTTTGTCCCCAACCAAGCAAACGTTACAGAAATACCCCCAAGTCGCAAAATATGTGTGCTTTTGTCATTTTGACAGTTAGTCAACTCTATTATGTCTTTGAACTTTTTAATATTACGAATTTGGTCTTGAAAATAAAAAAAATAATTATTTTTTAATTTTTTCTTTCTTTTTTTTTTAATTTTTTTCTTTCTTTTTCTTTTTCTTTTTTTTTTCCATTTTTTTTCTTTTCTTTTCTCCCTTTTTATGCCCAAATAATTTAACTACATTTTTTGGACCTATTGTCAATAATTTAATTTTTTTGCATCATAGACTCCTGAACTTTTTTCATATTAAGAATTTGGTCTCATAATTAAATTTTTTTTTCTTTTCTTTTTTCTTTTTTATTTTTTTCTATATTTTATTTTATGCCCAAATAATTTAACTAAATTTCTTGTACCTACTGTTGATAATTTAGATTTTTCCTACTTACCCTTTAATTTTTTTCTTTGGGCATAGGTACAACAATAGGTACAAGAAATTTAGTTAAATTATTTGGGCATAAAAGAAAAGATTGAAAGAAAAAAAAAAGAAAGAAAAAAAAGAAGAAAGAAAAAAGAAGAAAGAAAAAAATACATATATCTTTTTTAATTTTAGGACCAATTTCCTAATATGAAAAAAGTTCAAGGATCTATGATGTAAAAAATTTAAATTATTGACAATAGGTACAAGAAATGTAGTTAAATTATTTGAGCATAGAAAGAAACAAAATAAAAGAGAGAAATGAAAATAAATGTAAAAGAAAAAAAAAGAAAAAAAAGGAAAAAATAATAATAAAAAAAGAAAAAAATAATTTTTTTATTTTCGGGACAAAATTTGTAATATTTAAAGTTTAGAGACAAAGTAGAGTTGACTAACAATCAAAAGAACAAAAGCGCTCCTATTTTGAGACGTTGGGGGGGCATTTTTGTAACGTTCTCTTAGTTGGAGACAAAAGTGCTTAATGCGACAATGGTTGGGGGCCGTCCGTACAATTTACCCATAAAATTATTATTTTTTTAGTTTACGGTTTTAGGTTTATGGATTTCTGGATTATTTTTATAATTAGTGCATCGTAATTAAAATCACGAGATTCGGCAACCGTGAGAAAATTGTAAATTTCAGCATATATTTTTTTAAAAAAGGCATGTGTTTCCGCGATGGTTATATGTAGAACCCTCGCGAAAACTACCCCTCGCCATTGGTTTCCACATCGCCAATTACGGAGACGGTATCTAAGCCCTCGCTAAAACCTTTTTGCATGATTTTAAACCCATGCGAAATCATTTTTTTTTGGGTAGTAATAGTGCATATCTGATGGATATTTTATTAATTTTAATTATTATTATAATATTATTTTTTCCACATAGTAAATGATGTGGCATAAAATAATATTTTTTTCTACGTAGCATGAAATATTATATAAGATTTTTATCTGTTTACTACTCTGTAGTTTATGTTTATTCCAAAAAGTACATTTATTGTTTTAATAATCTCAAAAAATACCCTCGAAATTGTTTTTCCAGCCATTTAGTATCCTATGTCAAACTTAAATTGACTACATTTTAAAAAATGACAAGATTGCCTTTGTTCCTATACTTAGAATTTTTTGCATCAAAAATTCATGAACTTTTCGAGTGTTAGCAACTTGGTCCCCGGATTAAAAAAAATTATTATTTTTTATTTTGTTTTGTTTTTCTTTCTTTTCTTTTCTTTTTTCTTTCATGCCGAACTAATTTAGTTAACTAAATTTATTGAACCTATTTTCGATAAATTAGATTTTTTTTTTGCGTTACAGGTCCTTGAATTCTTTGAGTGTTAGTAATTTAGTTCCATGATTAAACAAAAAGTCAAACTTTACCGTTGATCTTCGTCAAAACACATTGAAAATTTGATTTTGACCGTTGATCACAGTCAAAACATATCAAATTGTCGATCTTGGTCAAAATGCATCAAGAGGTCGATCTTGATTTTTCATCTTGGTTAAAACAAATCAAATTACTGATCTTGAATGTTGATTTTGATTAAAACGCTTTAAATTGTCGATCTTGGTCAAAAGACATTGAATTATCGATCTTCACCATTGATCTTGGTTAAAACGCATCAATTTATTGGTGTTCACCGTTGACCTTGATTAAGACACTTTAAATTGTCAATCTTGACTGTTGATCTTTGTCAGAATACATCGAAAAGACAATCTTGACCATTGATCTTGGTCAAAAGGCTTCGAAAAGTCGATATTGACTGTTGATCTTGGTCAAAACACATCAAATTGTCTATGTTGACTGTTGATTTTGGTCAAAATGCATCGAAAAGTTGATATTGACTATTGATCTTGGTCAAAACACATAAAATTGTTGATCTTGATTAAAACACTTTAAATTGTCGATCTTGATCAATGATCTTGGTCAAAACACATCAAATTGTCAATCTTAACTGTTGATCTTGATCAAAACACTTTAAATTATCCATCTTGACCGTTGATCTTGGTCAAAACCCACCAAAGTGTCAATCATAACTGTTGTTCATGGTCAAAACACATCGAATATTTGATCTTGCTTGTTGATCTTAGTCAAACCACACGCAAAAGGAAATTTTGACCGTTGATCTTGGTCAAAACACATTGAAAAGTTAATCTTGACAGTTGATTTTTGTTCAACCACAACGAAAATTCGATCTTAACTGTTGGTCTTTGTCAAAACGCATCACATTATTCATCTCGACTGTTGATCTTTGTCAAAAAACTTTAAATTGTTGATCTTCGTCAAAACGCAACAAATTATTGATCTTAACCGTTGATCATGGTCAAAACAATTTAAATTATTGATCTTGGTCAAAATGTATCAAATTATGGATCTTAACCATTGATCTTAGTCAAAAGAATTTAAATTATTGATCTTCCCTGTTGATCCTCTTAAAAACGCATCTAAAAGACGATCTTGACTATTGATCTTTGTTAAAACACATCAAATTGTCGATCTAGATCGTTGATCTTGGCCAAAAAACATCAATTGTTGATCCTGGTAAAAACACATCAAATTGTCGATCTTCATCGTTGATCTTGATCAAAACTCTTTAAATTAATAATCTTGACCGTCGATCTTAGTTAAAATGCTTTGAAAAGATGATCCTGACTGTTGATCTTGGTTAAAACACATCAAATTATCAATCGTGATCATTGATCACGATCAACAAACATCGAAAATTCAATCTTGATCGTTGATTTTGGTTAAACCACATGCAAAGTTCAATCTTAACTGTTGATCTTGTCAAAACACATCAATTGTTGATCTTGACGGTTGATCTTTACCAAAACCCATCAAATTGTTGACCTTGGTAAAACACATCAAATTGTTGATCTTGATAAAACTCTTTAAATTAACAATCTTAACCATTGATCTTGGTTAAAACGCTTCGAAAAGACGATCTTGATCATTTATCTTGGTCAAAACACATCAAATTATCGATCTTGACCTTCGACCAAGGTCAAAAAAATATAATAAATTCAATCGTGATCGTTGATCTTGGTTAAACCACATGCAAAGGTCAATCTTGGCCGTTCATCTTGGTCAAAACACATCGAAAATTCGATCTTGACCGATAATCTTGGTCAAACAACATCAAAAAGTCAATATTGATCGTTGATCTTGGTCAAAACACATTGAATTATCCATCTTGATCATTGATCTTGGTCAAAATGCATCAAAAAGACAATCTTGATCGTTGATCTTGGTCAAAACACATCAAATTATCAATCTTGACTGTTTATCTTGGCCAAAACACATCAAAATATGTATTTTGACCATTGATCTTGGTCAAAACACTTTAAATTGTCGATATTGACCATCTATCTTGGTCAAAACACTTCAAATTATCAATCTTGATTATTGATGTTGGTTGAAACGCATTGAAATGACAATCTTGACCATTAATCTTAGTCAAAACGCAACAAATTGTCGATGTTGACCCTTGATCTTGGTCAACAACCATCAAATTGTTTATCTTGACTGTTGATCTTGGTCAAAATGCATCAAAAATTCAATCTTGATAGTTGATCTTGGTCAAAACACATTATCTTGTCGATCTTGACCGTTGATCTTGATTGAAAATCTTTAAATTCTCAATCTTAACTATTGACCTTGGTGAAAAGGCATAATATTGTCGATCTTAACTGTTGATCTTGATCAAAACACTTTACATTATTGATCTTGACCGTTGATTTTGGTCAAAACATTTTAAATTATTAATCTTGACTTTTGATCTTGGTCAAAACACTTTAAATTATCGATCTTCACATTTGATCCTAGTAAAAGCGCATCCAAATGACAGTCTTGACAGTTGATCATGGTCAAAACATATCAACTTGTATGGCAATTGCCTAGATGGTATTGAAACAATTAAGGAGATATTTAGGAAATCAAGCAGAGATATATAAAGCGGAAAGACTTATCTGAATATTGTGTTAGTGATCTCTTAAAGGTGTATACCCATGGATTGTCTTGGAGTCCTAGCATTGTTTACCACCTTCTCTTTTGAGAAGTGAAGAATAATGATCTAAACGACATTTGGTTTGTTGAAGGGGATGAGTTATTTTGATTTGGTCTCAATGAGTACTGCTTGATCACTGGGCTAAAGGGTCATTGTGAACGTGACATTGAGATTCCTGATAACGATAACCTTATCTACACCTACTTTCTAAACATGGCAGTTCTGAAATCGAAGTATAGAGGAATCAAGTGTAAAGAGCTGAAAGCTGAATTTGTCAGTTGCACTGCGAATCAAGATAAGGTTAAGATGGGGTTGCTTACCTTGTCAAATGTGTTCTATTGGGAAAAAGCTCATGGATTTGGACACCCTAAGATTGGTTACTGATGTCAACTCCTTCAACGAACACCCTTGGGGAGAAAGGGTTTTGATTGTCTGTCCTAGTTCATAAGGGATTTTAGGGAGAGGAAGCCCAATAAAAAATCATACCAATTGGTTAGCTTCTTTAATGTCTAGCAAGTCTTCGCACTCGAGCTCTTTTTGGGTCTGGCCGAGTATTGTGCGAAGAAAGAGGGTTTGTTGTGGTCGAGAATTCTCAACTAAAGGAGGTTACTACATTGGGGACTTACTTTATCAACAAAAAAAAATGTTTTTAGTTTCAATTGGTTGGATATTTATATTAACTGGGTTATCTTAATTAAAATTGTGCAACCTGTTGGAAATGTCACCAAGTCCCTAGTTTTTGGTAGAACTTAGTTCTGGATGGTGGTAGCTCTTCCGTTCTACCTTTCTCATTTATTCAGGGGAAGATGTTTCCCCTGATGAAAACTGGAAAGTGAGAAGGTAACACATTTTTTTTTCTGCTCAATTTTGGATATTTTGTATTCTTGGTACATAGAAGTTGGAATATTTTCTTTGATTCTAAGTAATCCTTTTTCCCGCAATTTTGATAGTTAGGTCTTCTATTCCCCTTATAGAATTTGATATGTTTCATATGTCTTATCTTTTTTTTTTTTTTTTAATCTTTCATTTGTCTTGTCTTTTTTTTGTAATTCATTTTTTCAAGGATTATGTGGCAACAAGATGGTATCGTTCTCCAGAATTTTTTGGTTCATTTTTCTCCAAGATTTCCGCAAATATTGGCTTCCTATTAAATTTTGTTTAATAGTTCTACTAGAATGATGCATTTATTTATTATGTATATTTCTTTCAGTTTTGTAACTTTTTGGTGTTGATTATAGAATAAAATACTTTGAGATTTTGGTTAATCATTTTTATATTACTATCTTTTGCAATACACTCCTACTCTTGATATTTGGAGCATAGGATGCATATAGATGCTAACTAGAAAACCATATTATTCTAGCTAATTAATTCTTTGTTTCACTTCTTTATCCTCTTAATCTCTCAGCTAGTGGTCTTTACAACATATGCATATTCGAAATGAAAAGGCCAAAACATATCTGAATAGCACGAGGAAGGATCAAAAATCACAAAACCTGTCTTAGCCTAGAGGAAGAATCAATTGTAAGGTTCCAGCAACACAAATGTTACAAATCATGTCCTATAAGTTCTAAAGATGTTTATGGATTTGGTTTAAATATGTTGTTAGAAATGCTATTCGAAATTAGAATATGTTGTTTTCTAAGTTTAAGTATATAGTTGTACCTGGTTATGTTGGTAATTAGAACAAATTATTTTATAAATTGATGTTTTCTAGATTTGATTAATTAGTCACTAGTTATATTGGTTTGAACAATTTTTAGTATGCTATTTGTTTTAGCTATTGTGTAATGCAAATTATTCTCATTTTAATGCCAATTTTGTTACATGTAGCAGGTTTTTGTATGCCCGGCTTATTTGTTTTATAGGCATTCCATTTGTGCATTCGCATCTTATTTTATGGTGAAAGAGAAGTAATATACTATAAATGACAACAATTTTTTGATAAAAAGTAGTAAAATATTTTAAATCACTCCGATTTTATGGTAAAAGAGTAGTAACATAAGATAAATGACTATGATTTTATGATAAAAAAGTAGTAATATATGTTAAACGACTACGATATTATGATAATAAAGTAGTAATATATGTTAAATGACTACCATTTCAATTTTAAAAAGTATTAAAATAGTAAGTACAACTACATTTTTAGTTGAAGGTAGTCGAATATACCTATTTCACTACTGTTTTAGTATATACACCTACTCTTTTAATTTTAAAGTAGTTGAAAATACCTATTTAACTATAGTTTTAAACATTGAACTACAAGATTCAAAACTTATGATTACTGTTTTAAGGGACACAACTACCATTTTAAACATGTAAAGACTACAGGCAAACAACAATAGTGAAAATGGGTACTTACGACTACACACACCTAGACTACCCTTTGAAAATGATAGTCTTTTGTCTACGACTACTGTTCAAAATGGTAGTCTTTTTTACGGTTTTCTTATAGTGATCATTATCCTATCCAACTAGACAAATAGCAAAAACAAGGACATATCATCCCCAATCAATCCTTCACATATCGCAGATAAACATTAGAGACGTCATTAATGCACCAAAATAGCAAAAACAATATCATGCGTATGTTGACTCACTATATTTCAAAAGCCTATTAAAAATCATTTTGTTTTTCTTTCAAAAAATTTACCACTTTAATCCTGGGCTCTTGTGTAGTACCCTATATGCACTGCAGGGAGAAGTTGGGGGAACGACCCTATCCAACTAGCTCCGGGCTCTGTTTTCTCTTTATCTTTATTCGGTTTCACAACTAGGGAGGCCGGGTATTACAAGAAAATTTAAAACTCTTTTTAATTATTACTTTCCAGTCTAAGTTAGGGATGCATGTCAACATGTTTCAGCCGACATCAACGAAGCCGAATCTTATATCTAGAGACTTTTCATGGGAATCTTATAGTGGCACGATATTTAAATTCATCAAGTAAGATCTCAAGTAATATATCATTCACCTGGATTACTTATTTCATATTAGTAAGGCAAGTAGAAATCAATTCTCACATACAATAGGATAACTTAACGTACATTTTCTGAAAATCATTTTGTTCCACGTTGTAGGTAAGGTCTGTACTTACTGTTTTGCTGTGCTCTGAGATCACTTCTTTTCTCTTACGGAACTCTACCCATATACACATTGAGCATACTTATATTAAGTTTTACTTTTCTAATCCCGGCTCTAGAAAGGCTTCCTATGCAAGTTCCAGATTTCAATTATTTATTATTGTTGTTCCCTAAAATTCCAACTCTCCTTTTGTAGATTTTAAAAGTTCAGATTTTGAATAAAACACTCATTGTTGAAATTTTTAACTTTTAGATTCTTTAAATCTTTATTTATTTATTTTAAATAGTTTACCCATATTAATTCTAATAGTTCAAGTTTTCTTTTTCAAAATGCCCTGTTTTGGTTAAGATTCAAAATCCTCTTTAGTTTTAAAAACGACATTTTCCACTTTTAAATGAATTGCTGGTTTTCTTTCTTTTAAACCATACATGCATTTATTTTCCCTTTTTAATGGGTTTCAAACTCATTTTTTCCCGAACCTTGCCTAAAACTCAATGCACTGATCGCATTCAATTCCATATTTAACTCATTTAATATAATATCATTAAAAATCTAACATGTAAACACAATCATTCCTCTAATTCAACATAAGAATGTTTACCTCAATCCTAGATCTTCTAGGGGATCCCTTCTCTTCTCTAACCAAAATAACTCAATGGAATGCCTATAGGATTCCATTTCAATATCAAAGTCAAAACCCCATATAGGTTTTCATTAAACATTAAATATTTCAACAACAATGCCTACATGATTTCCAGAATATCTTATGGAAATGCTCATTCCTTTTCGGGAATGCCTTCGAAATTTTTTTTGGATCATAGCTTCATTGACCCTTTCGGCAGAACACTAGAGCAACACTCTAATTAGTTCCAATTTTCCAACCATTTGTAAATTCCACATCCCATTATGGGTCTCGAAAATTTTGTCAAGACAAATAAGATTAAATATTTTAGAATTTATTTATTTTAATGAGACTATAATTCTAGAATATTTGGGGTTTCACAATCCTCCCCTCTTATAAAATTTTTATCCCAAAAGTTTGAATTTTACATTGGTATGAAAATGTTCATCCCATGTTATTACAAGAGATATTTCCTTGTAATTAAGGCTCAGCGGACCAAGTCTGCTTACTACCTCCATGTTCTAACAAGTTGTTAATTTATGATAAATGAGGTGCTGTGTACACGGACTACAAGGAAAGGGTGAACTAAATTCACCTCACTACTTGAATATTTGTTCCTTTACATGGGGTAAATTTCATCTAAGTAAGTGCTTCCGGTTCACCCAGAAATATCCTCTGCTTTTTCGCATAATGGTTTAATTGTCTAATTATGATGAGCAACTTTGCCCTATATATCGGTGCTCCACACTTCAAAGTATTTTCCATTAGTAGGTGGAAAGTTAGTGGAAAACAGCACACCTAGTCTTCTAATCTTGAATTTTACCTCCCATGAGGTTTTCAATAATGTCATAGATATTACATTGTGCCAGATCTTAATATCACCTCATTTGCGTACTTGAATTGGTTGTACTAATTTTGTTCTCTTTTGATCTCCATATCGCATAAGGAAGCTTGCCTAGGTATTAATCATTCTGATGGAAGCTTCCAGATTGTGGGAAGTTTGAGCTTCTTGGATATCCACAATAGTCATTTTTGGAATAAGGTGATATCAATTTTTTTGTACTTTATTTTGGCGTGCCTTTTGTCCATTTTGATGGTTATACTTATTACTTGAGAATTAGTGTTATCATTAGCTTTTGATGTCACGTAACACGTGGCGAGTAACGGAGGGCACGTTTTTTAGCACGTGACTGAAACTGGTTAGAAAAGCTAGCATCTCCAAGATGCTTGAATTCTTCTCCAGTTCCCTTTGGTTCCCTTCAGTTTCTCTCGTTTAAAAGATATTTCCTCCTTTTTTTCCTACACACTCTTACTTGCTCACATTCTCTTAAAAAATCCTAAGTCTTCCTTCCCTTGAGTTCTCTTACGAATTTTGCTCACCTCTAATTTCATTCCATCCTTGCACTCTTCCAAATTTTCTTCCTTCAGTTTTGAGGTATATTTTTCCCTCTTTGATTTATTTCGCAATGATTGGTTTTTTTATTTTTTATTTTTAAATATTCGAGTTCTGTGAAATGGATTTGGCTGAGAATATGGAAAATTTATGGAGTTAAATGTTTGTCTGTAGGCAATTTCTTAGGGTATGAGTCGTGTGTTTGGGAAGGGTAAGTTTTTTAAGATTTTGGATTTCCTTTGGTACAGGGGCTGAATCTTAATTTCTTCCTCTGACTTTTCTTTTCTAGGCTATAATGGTTTTGTCCAGTGACATAGAATTCTTTAGGGGAGGTTCCTGGTGCTGTAGAGTTCATGTTGGACAGTAATTCCACCAGTGATAGTTCGGTGGATGTGCTTCCTACTCAAGGGTTCCGATCCTTGGATGGCATGGTCCAATATTAGGATAAGGATCCTAAGGCAGTTCCACTATTGAGATGCTTAGAGATAAAAGAGCCAGGAGAGAACCTTTATTTCTCTTGCAAGTTAATTATCCAAACACTCCTGGTGCATGTATGGCTTCATCAAGTAGCAGACTTCAAAACGCCCTAAGGGTGTTAAATATTTTTCAACAATTGGCGAGGGTATGGGCCTTCCAGAATTAGAGGAGTTGGTTTAGCACCCAAATATTGATGAAGAGCTTCTCATAGTAGAGTTCAAACTTGACAAGGTTAAGGTTGAGGTTCCAGATAATAAGCTCAAGCGTCTGCACAAGCTCTATACTTTGGGACCTCAGGTCCATCTTAGTATTTTGGCTCCAAGAGAATGGCATTCGGTTCTTGTTAGATGCTGTGTAGCTCTCATGGTTGAGACACTAAGAGAGGGTTTTCCTTTTTCGCTCACTAATTTTATAAGCCAAAGCTTGACTAAGTTTGGTATAGCTCCTAGGCAGTTGTCGCTGAATTCTTATTGGCTACTTGACTAGTTTATAGGTTATTTTTGTTATTAGATGTTTCCCCGAGGTCACTCTGGAAAGAATACAGTTGATCTACTACTATATGATATAAGAAATGATACTGGGCTGTATTATTTGCTGGCCTGCATGGGTAAAGGGGTAATTAGTGGTGTCCCTAACAGTTAGAAGAATTGGAGACGTAGAAATGTCTCCTTATAAGGTAGATGGTAATGATTTTGGGATCGTCTCCAAGTTTAGATTCCTCCCAAATAGTTCCAAAAGTTTCCACTTAGGGGAATTCTAGCCGGTTCTGATTAGGAATTTGAGGAAAATTATTTGGAAGTTATGGGCTTGCTAGAAGAGGAAAGTATTGGATTCCCCTTTTAACAGTCCATGCTATGAAGAAGACTGGTCTAATTCCTTTAGGTCCCGGTCAAATAGTGGATTCCCTTTCAAATATTTTCAATGGTAAACCTTTAGAGCATGCCTAGAAGAAGATCAAAACATTGCCAAGCTACTAAGGATAGGAAGGGTGTGCCTTTAGTAGAGGCCACCAAGGAGGAAAGGACTAAGGCATGCATGGAGGTTGCCAAGGCCAAGGCTGGGAAAGCCCAGGGGAGCAATCCAACAAAACCTACTAGGGCTAAGCAGCCTACTGAGCCCACTATTAGTACAACAACCAACAAGAAGAAGAAGAAAAAGGGAGCTTAAAAGATCAATCTCTTAGGTAACACTCATCATTTCTCTATTTTCTTTTCTTTTGTTTTCACTTCAATATTCTAATTTCCTTCCTTTTTTGCAATTTCAGAGAATGTTGTTGTGGGCGACATTGAAGCGGAAGGGATCAGTGAGGAGTGTGATACAAAGATAGCAAGGGTTGAGAGATAATTTGAGCCCCTTAATTTGAAAGAAAAAGATGTCGCACCTTTCGGAGGTACGGTGGCTCCAGAAGCCCCACCATTACCAACCCAATCTATCCCTCTGGCAATGATAACTCCACCAGCTCAATCTCATGGAGAGGGTGGTACTGGGCCTAATAAGGGCACCACATAGGCGGATGAGCCTATGCCTTCCCCTCCTAAGGAATTTTCTCTTAATGTGGGGGAAATTCGCCAAGAGAAAGGAGTTAAACAGTTTGTCAAGTCATTGCTTATGTTATACAAGCCTGAGAAGTCCATCACTTCTAGTCTTGGTACAACCACTCAAATTCCACATCCATATTTGCCCTTGCTCATGGGACTCAACTATCATGGAGATAGCTGTGGTGGTTGAACCTTCCCGAAGGGGTGAGGGTTATGACTCTGATTCTCAGTACATCCCACCTCCATCACCCGGGAGGGGTGGCTTTATCAAAAAGTAAATAGTCTAACAGATTATTGAAAGTTCTTTTAGTCCCCCATAGAGCTTAGTTCATATCTGGAATACTTTGGAGTGGATAGGTTGTAGACTGGCATCAGATAGAGCTTATATCTTCCAACGAAGCATCATCACCCATAGCCTATCTATCATGTACGAGAACCATGCTCAGGTAATTCTTCTTATTTCCCATTTCACTTCCTTCCTATTTTATTCAATGAATGATACACATTTTCCATTGCAGTAAATTGTATTGTTGCACCCTTTCAAGTACTTCTTCCTTAGCTAGATTTCAGATCCCCAGAAAATAGTTAGGGAATGAAGGGAATTTAAAAGGCAAGCTGAAGACTTGGAGAAGGATTTGGCTCGGGTGTAATAGCAGCCAGATGTTGCAACTTTGGAGGCCAAGGTTGAAGAGCTACAGAAGGCTCATGAGCAAGATGGTGAGACAATTTTCCAGGCTTAGGAGGAAAATGATTCATTGTCGACCCTGATTGCTTCCCTACTCAAGGAAAAATGTGAGGCCCTGACTTGGAAGACCTTTTTGTTTCAAAGGAC
Source organism: Ulmus americana (assembly GCA_010015005.3). Lineage (NCBI taxonomy): Eukaryota > Viridiplantae > Streptophyta > Magnoliopsida > Rosales > Ulmaceae > Ulmus > Ulmus americana. Next base: position 6,814 of record WUAT03110182.1, on the reverse strand, counting down.
TTCCATTGGTGAGGCCGAGAACTCGTGGCTAAAAAGGATCTTGATAACTATTGGGATATTACAAGAAGGTGAACTCTTCTAAGAATGCAAATGCCAAATTTATTGATGATCTACTGGCTCGTATCGAAAAAGAGAAGGAAAAGTTGTACCACGAGACACTTATGGATGTCCAGGACTATATGGAGAGTGTGCTTGAACGGAAATTCGACTGGAGTGGCCTTGAATTCCTCAATACCAGGCCTATTAAGGCATCAGCACTTGCTAGCAAGGAAGGCAAAGCATGTCAAAGTGGTGATGGCTCTTTGGGTGCTTATGTGGCCCTAGATTCCTTTCCTCTCTTTTTAAACTTGTACCGTATTTTTAGAACAAAAAAATTCCCTTCTTCATAATTTTATATGTGTATGTATATATTTATGCTCCTTTTTTTATTTTTTATTTTATCGTTCTTGCTTTTTCCCCTAGTTCACAGTACATTTGCGTGTCATAACTTCATGGCTAATTTTAATTATAGCATACCTCATATCATAAATAATTCAACATAGCTTAATAAGAAAATATCAAACATCAAATGATCTTTATATAAAATCTCTTGTCGTAAGAGACTTACACAAAACTACGAGTTGTTCGAATCACAACTCGAATTTCAAACAATTGGTGAGTGACATCCCCCAAGTCCTCACTTCGACATCGGTCTTTCTTGAGTCCTACATCGCATAGCTTTTGCTTCCAAATTCATTTGCATCACATTCATAACCGATCTAAGGTTGACTAGTACAATATCAAGCATACTGGCCCGCTCTACCACATCTAAAACACCTAGTATTGCCCCGCATACACATCCTAAAATGGCTTCGTCTGCATTGCTCAAAGAGAACATTAGTCATCACCTTTTGTTCAACCTTTGGCTTGTTTTGGGTTTTCCTCCTTGATTTCCATTAATTAGAACTCAATGTACATTGCTCTTTCAAAGCCTTGGGTCATAATAGAGGGTAGTCTACCTCTATCCCTTATGGGTTGGGAAACTTCTGATCGCAACATCCTCCACATTTTTATGGTCTTTCTTCTTTAGAAAGTAGGCTAAATGAGCAATAATGCTTCATATGTCTAGGATTTTCTATTGCCACTTTCTCCTTCTCACCCATTTTCTGATATTCTAACCTTTGGCACATATCCCAGATTATAGTCGTATGATCCGCTAATCTTAATTGCAAACTCTCAAGTAAGGTTGTTGCACTGTCCTCTTTATCAACTCGTTCCTTGCCTCCATATTGTGCCATTTATTTCCTATCTAGATGCACACAAGTTCCTTGCATTGGCTTAAGAACATCTAACTAAACATAAATATAACTTACTTGGATTGCCAGAAGCTTGCTATGAACTGCTTGGAAAGGTGAAGGGAGGGAAACTCACTCTAATACCAACCTGTGGCAACTTGAATTTCTACCAATTTTTCAAAAAATTAATTTGGATAAAATCAATTGTTTTTATTTTTATTTTTGCAATATTGAATACATATATATGTTTGAAATTCAAAAATTGTTTCTAGCCATAAATAATTTTGTGAAGAGTTTCCAGGTTTGGTAAAATCCGTTCGTCACTTAACCATACATACTAGCTCTATTTAAATCCTTCTCCAATGGTTATTTGACTTATTCAGTGATGCTACATTTTGTGACAAAACATATATTGAATGCAAATGATTGGGAATAGTTAAGTCCAGATTTATTCATTTTAATCATGGTAGAGCTTTGTCGTAATTACATCCACTACGCCAAAATCGGACAACCACTATTGTTTTTTTTTAACTACCATTTTAAAACCCACTGTAGTGGAAGGATACCACTATGATTTTAATTTGAAAGTACTGTTCATCAAAAGTAAACCTCTGCAGTTCTAGAAAAACCGTATTTGTAAAATGTTTTCAAATATTATTTTAAAACAGTAGTTGTAGGGGCATAATATCTTACTATGGCTTTAATGAAAAATGTTGTCCTAAAGGGAACTAATAAAATATTGTCCCAATAATTTTGGCGGCAACATTCCCGCTTTGTTTCTCATGATATTTCACTACTATTTTTGTGATTTTAAAACAATAGTTAAAATTTTGATGAATTAAAATAAATAATAATAAATGAAATAAAGAGAACAAATAGAAATGCTGCAAAGTTTCATTTCATTCCCCATTTCTTCCCCATTTCGAAGGGGAATAGGGATTAAATCCCAATCCCTCTTCTTCAACCTTCCATCGCAAAACTCACCACGCCATCCCTCCCCTTTGTCTCGCTTGGCTCTATTCTGGCCACCACCGCGCCTCCGAGCTCCACTCATGGTTCGCATTTGGACCTCCTCTCTTTGCAATGTTTCTTATGTGTGGTGGCTCCCCCTTGTGTTCAGTGACTCGTGTTGGGGCAAAAAATCGTAATGACCTTTTTACCCTTGAAAAGGTCAATGGGCTCAGTGCCACGTGAATTTTCTGGTGGGTTCAATGCGACGGCCCATCTACTTGGGTTCAATGTTGCTGCCCATCCTAAATGGCTCAAAGCCACAGCTCAATGGTCATGGGTCCAACGACACTGCCCACGGTCCCACAACATGCACCACGATCACTACTGCTCTAAGCCATGACTCAAGGTCACCTACGACTCTTTGTAACGGACCATCCAGCTAAGCCATGGTCCCTTCATGTAACACATGAGTTGTCCTTTTCATGGGCTTACTTGCATTGTGGTTAAATAAGCCATCCCACTCCGAGTGGGCTCACCCTTAGACAGCCTCGCTCCATGAGCCGGCCAAGTTGACAGGGTCAAGTCAAGACATAACATGGGCTAATTCAAGGGTTGGGTCCATCCCGTGAACCCGGCCACCTGATTGGTCAATGGTTGTAACCCCCAGGGTTATTGTCATTAAATGTTAGCGTAATGCTCCATTATGAGGGTCCAACCCATGAAACCTCCCATCAGACCAGCCAGTGGTCATAACCCCCAGGGTAAATGACCATTGAATGCTCACATAAATGGTCATCATCACAAGAGGGGCTGCATCTCCTCACCACATTAGTTACAAGAGCTATGAACCCTCATCAATGAGTGTAACTCCCACACATTGATAAGCAAAACTGACCGTGCTGCAATGAATGTAGAGTCCAATAGTCATCATCTTGACTTTTCTATATAAACCAAGATGAGCCTCCAGGCTACAAACTCTTGAGATCTCAGACAAGACACTCTTTTGCTTCCTGGTCTCACAGTCTTGTTCCATCACTCCACACTTCGACCGTCCAGCAATTTACTTAACTCTGGGTCAGTCCCCCTCGCCGTAGTGCCAAGTCTAACCTTGCCTACCACGCTATCATCGCGCCATCGACTCGTGGTCACGGTAACACTTAATACTTCTTACTTGTTATCCAGGGTCCAACCCTCTCTTTACCTACTTACTTGATCGTCGAGTCCCTTTGGATGGCACCCCCCGGTCCTAAGGGCTAACGATCTCGGTATGGGTTCTCTGTTGTGCAGGTCATATAGGTTGCCAGTGGCCCTACATCAAACAAATTAGTATTATAGATTTCTACCCTCTACAACTCGAAGTTCTCAAACGGGGTTTCTGCCTCCATTGCCACTCTGATCCGCTACTCCGATGACCCAAGAGGGGTTTCTGGCAGCCTCCTCTTCTCGTCCGTTCCTGATCTTTCAGATTTGGTTTGCCCCTATCAGCTGATCCACCACAGTGGCTATGCTGGAAATGTATGAATAAGGATCCTTGTCTAACAAAATTGATTCATGTTATTTTTAGTATCATTTTGATCGTATTTTTCTCAAAAGGGTATTAGAAGTTTCCCTCTTTTTTGATTTTTTTAATTTATGAAATCTCAGGACCTCGAGTGGCACATTTCATGATGGTGATATGCTTTTGAACCAAAGGGTTTATGGCTTATCTATGAAGAAAAGAAAGACGGGTAAGTTTATTTCTAATTTCCATTGATATAATTAGTTGTGTAATCTTGTACCATCTTAAGTTGCTTTTCATGTGGATTTTCTTGTTAGTTGCTAATTATCCGTGTAGTTTTTCCTAGATTGTTGCTCGATTGGGGAGATTACTGAAAAATGGAATATACAACTGATTTGGTAATTAAATTTGATTCTAATGAATCAGTTTTTCTCTTATACTGGCATAATATATCAGTTTTTCCTCAACCTATATGTTCATATCTTACTGATTAAGTACCCATCAGCACTTAAATCTTTTGAGCAAATAACAAATTATGCAAAAGGCAAGACAATAGCATTGTTTCTGGATTATGATGGAACTCTTTCACCAATTGTAGATAACCCTGATTCTGCCTTCATGTCAGACACTGTAAGAAATCTTCTCAAATCTATAGAAACATTTTTCCCTAGCTTTTTCATTTTTACTTGTTCATTAAGATTTTCAAACCCTTACATATGCAAGCTGCTATAGAGAAGGTGGCAAAACATTTTCCAATAGCAATAATTAGTGGAAAAAGCCATGACAAGGTAACTGTTGGCTACTATTTGTTCCTCTAACCATAGTTAAGTTGGTCAATGGATTTGAGTTTTTACTGAGCTTGTCCTATGTCTTTCTCCTTCAGGTTTACGAGTTTATTGGACTAACAGAGCTATATTATGCTGTTAGTCATGGGATGGACATCATGGGCCCTGTAAGACAAACTATATCAGATTATCCAAACTTTTTTAGGTCTATAGACAAGAAGATGTGGGCTACAATACTATCTCTCTCTTACTAAATTTATATTACGAGTTTCTCTTAGTAACTCTCTTTCCCTTTTTTATGGACACTACAGGGTAAGGATGTTGACTTGTTCCAGCCTGCCGGCAAATTTTTACCTATGATCCAGGAGGTTTGTATATTATGCATCTTAGAAGGAACAAAACAGAATTTCCATTTTTTTTATGTCATAGTATAGTCTTCTGATGCTCTTATGCTTCTTGAATAGGTTTATGGAACCCTTGTTGAAAGGACCAAAGGAATTGAAGGAGCTAAAGTCGAGAACAATAAGTTCTGTGTATCTGTACATTATCGTAACGTAGATGAGAAGGTAAATTTTTCTTTTTAGGCACTAAAATGTGAATTAAGTTTTAAGTTACAAAAATTTTCGTACCTAGCGCAGGGACCCTTTCTAGAGTGAAATACATTTCATGGAGGTTTTATCTGATACTCTGGCTTGCCTCTGGGAATTTGATTTTTAGAGTTGGAATCTGATTACACAATGTGTACACGACATTCATAAAGACTATCCGCGCTTGAAATTGACTCATGGGCGTAAGGTATATTCTTTGAAGCTAATCATGCTGGCTTATTTATCTTATTTTCATCTTATCTTCTCATTGTGCCTTTTTCATATTCCTTTTACATTTTAGGATTTTCAGTGATCTTTGATTAATATCTAATTTTTGTTATTTTGTTGCATATTGATTAAGAAAATATGATTTGCTTATTTTTCAAGTTGGGGTTTCAGTAATATTGGATTAATAGCTAATTTTATTATTCTTTTGCTTGTTGGTTAAGCCAAAAGAAGATTTGTTGGTTTCTAAGTTCACTAGATAGTACAATAATGAAGTGAATCATAATAGAAAATTCTATTTGTTTAGATATGGTATTGTAAATTTAATTTTCTTAAGGGTTTATGAATTAAAAATTTTGATTTTTGGATGTGTATCAAGAACTTTTATCTTGTGGGTATTATTTGATTCATGTCTGCAGTACACTATTATGGCTCATAAGCTTAATAGTGTTGTCGGGACTATGGGGGGCTTTTCTTCCATTGAAATCGGACACATGGTGGCCATACAGAATCCTTATACTCATAGCAGTTGCTTTCAAAGAAGGGCTTCGTGTTCTCTTTTGGAATGCCAACAAGTAAGTTCTTGTCTTTGTATTTTTATCCAGCTAGTTTAGTGATTATTATATGGTTTAATGATTATTCCTTATAACTTGCTAGTTACTTCTATGGTTTAGTGATTATTTATAGTTGTTATTTTATTGTCATTTTGTTTCTGCCTAGCTTTAGCTTATGATTTGTTGTTAGTTTTATTTGTTTGTTTGTTGTTAGGGAATATGAATGAGTGGGCTATATAAAACCCCCATTAACTTTTGTAAAGGAGAACATTGATATTGAATATTGAAAACATAGTTGGTTCTCTCCTAGTTGGGGATTTCCCCTTTTTTGCCATGGATTTGGCTCTCTTCTAGCTTCTTACTGCGTCAATATGATGTAACTAGTTGTAGTATATTCTTCTCTGTTGATTTCAATGTTGGATCAAATGGTAGAAATAGAAGCTTTTGTATTGTTAGGATATTGCTTCTCTTTGGAAAATGAGCATTGGTGTATAAATAATTACTTTTCTTTCTACAGGTCATCCAAATGAACATTCAAGAAGAAATTCATAAATAGATTGTGCAAGAGCTGAAAATAAACCAGGCAGCACAATGTCCGGTTATCCCCTACGCTGCCATGCTAACACCGATCTGTTGCTAAAATTGTTCCAAATTTTACTCCATTTTGCTCTTTTATGTTCTTGTTAACATATTGATAGTAGAGTTTGATCTGATTCGAGTTTGGTACTTGAAATTTCTCATAATTTTGAAATTGGAAAATCGAACTTGTGACAAGGGTAACTGTTTTAGTTTAAAGATCGATGGAAAACCGATGACATTGATATAATTTACACAATCACATTGATTCGTGCACAGATGATAGTTATGCTTGCCATGAGAGAACACCGCTGCAAGAAGGTATCTTTCCTCATACTTTTGGAATTTGTTTTACAAAACTCAG
>WUAT03110181.1:0-37285 GCA_010015005.3 Ulmus americana | reverse complement strand
GATCTACTTAATGCCAAGGCCCTTGCAAACTTCACAGAGGTGTGCATTTTCGAATTAGGTGTCATGATCCGACACTAGCTCACAAGGTATTCCAAATCAGCAGATGATGTTTTTCCAGATGAAGTTAGTTATGTTTTGCTCAGAAATCTTCACCAATGGTTCAGCTTCCACCCACTTTGTATAGTAGTCGATTGCCACTATGGCATATTTGAGCTGTCCCCGAGCTTTGGGGAGAGGACCAAAGAGGTCTATCCCCCATTTGGCAAAGGGCCAAGGGCTAGAAACTGAAGTGGGCTTTCAAGAGGTTGATGCGAATGGTAGAAAAGTGTTGGCACTTGTTGCATTTGCATACGAAATTGAGAGAGTCAGCTTGAATAGTCGATCAGTAATTCCCTTGGCGGAGTATTCTATGTGCTAAGGCTCGGCCTCTAGAGTTGTTTCCACATATTCCTTCATGAACTTCCCGGAGAGCATAGTGAGCTTGGCTTTCATCCATACAAACCAAACATGGAGAAGAGAAACTTCATTTGTAGAGTTTGTCATTTTGAAGAAATTAACGAGGGGACTTGAATCACAAGCACCGTGCTTCAAATTGATCATCAGGTAGGACCCTATTGCGGAGGTAGGTGATGATGGGGTCTTTCCAACTTGGTTGGTTGGATGAGGAACCAAGTTGGTAGACAACGTTGGTGTGGGGTGATTCTACCACCTCTAGTTTGGTGGACTTCTTCTCTTCAATACATGGTTTTTCTAAGAGTTCAATTGGTACAAACTTGAGAAAATTGTCTTCTAGGCTAGTAGCTAACCTAGCTAAGGTATCAGCATTGGTGTTTTCAGTCCTCGGCACTTGTAAAATGCTAGCAGTATCAAAATGCCCTAGTAATTCTTTGGATTTCTCCAGGTATGATGCAATCTTTTCTCCTTTAACCTGATACTCTGAGTTAACTTGATTCACAAGGAGTTGAGAATCACTATAGATCACGAGATGGCATGCTGAGACTTCCTTAGCTAATCTGAGACTAGCAAGAAGAGCTTTATATTCAGCTTAATTGTTGCATGCTTTGAATCTGAAACGTATCGTACAGCTAAGTTTTACCTTGTCAGGGCTAACTAAGATCACCCTAACCCCGAGCTATTTTTGGTTGAAGAATTTTCAACATAAAGATGTCATTACAAACTAGTCGAGGTGAGTTGCTTATTTAGTTCTGCACATTGTGGTTGATGGGTGAATTCGGCGATGAAGTCTGCAAAAGCTTATCCCTTGATCACAGTGTGGGGTTTAAATTGAATGTTGAATTGTCTCCCAACCCAATCGACCACTTGGCTAGGCGTCCTGATGCTTCCGGCTTGTGAAAAACTTGTTTCAAAGGGAACTTGCATCACTAGAATTTAGTGTTTTTATAATTTTTAAAAAAGTTATTAAAACTATTTCTTAGCTTTAAATCTAACGCTATGACAGCCCATGTTATTAAAAGTCTAGATCATATCATAGTATTTGTAAAAACTTATGTTTTTACGCCCTAAAAACGTATACTATAATGTTTTTAAAATCTAATTGTAAATATGTTATCATAATTTTTGTAAGTTATGAATGTCAAGTAATAACGTTATATATATCTATGATAACTTTTTAAAATCGCCGTGTTTGACACTATTCTTATCTTTTTTTTAACACTTATCTTATTTATGAGATTACAATTTTTTATGTTATAAATGTCCAAGAAATAACAAGATACGGGTATCTATGATAACAGTTTAAAATCGTTGTATAAAACACTAATCTTAGCATTTTTTAACACTTATCTTATTTGTGAGATAATATTTTTCTTTTATTAAGAAAATTACTATTACTGATGATTTATATATCAATAAACATTAATAGCTCAACAATATTATTATAATTATATAAAACATAATTAAATTCAAAATAAAGTTATAATTATCCCACAAAAGTACTAATATCAAACCTAAATCCAACAAAAAAATTAAATATGACTTAGAAACAAAATGTAACTTTTAACAAATATCATCAAGCTAGCCAAATTCAAAACTTCATGTCATACACTTGCTTGGAATTTCGGATGAAGCAAACAAAATTGGCACGGACAAAACCTCAATCAATATAAATGACGGTCCATTTCCTTAATGGAAAGGTATACCAACCCAGTTTAAGATGGTTACCGGAAAAAATTCACTGTCAGCAAACTTTGAGTTACCAAATTTGTCAACATGAAGAAAAATTAAATCATCAAAATAACATTCAACACAAGGTTGTGTCAAGAGAAAGCCTATACAGCAGAGAGATAACAATCTTTAAACTCTTTGGAAGCCCTTTTCTATATCTTGCAAGTGAAATGGCCAACAAATGTATCATCAATAAACAAAGATATCCAGTAGATTGAATACCTAATTAAGAGAATAACATAATCATAAAGAAACAATTGATTGGGTATTTTATAGATTATAGATACAAAGAAAACAAGAAAAAACCTGAGTGGTCCCACGAGGCAAACAACAAAATCCAGCATCAATGCAAATCAACATCCTTTATAGCAACCATGTTTGGCAGATCCTACAAATGTAGCAGAAGTGAAAAGGTATTGTCATAAAGAAGCCTAACTCAGAAATCTTAACATCAGCCACTAACATAGAGATATAAATATAAGTTAGCAACACTGGAACTACCACAAACTTCGACTAGGCCATTACAAATCATTTCAATCTACGAGGTGAGATAATTAGTATAACACAGACCCAATTAGTATAAATATTGTTGAGCAATTAGTATAAATATTAAATTGTTTTGTTGTGTATAAGGTGAGAAAATGTATACTAGTTGTTGTCAACAGTGGGTTATTTCATTGTGAATGAGGTGAGATAACATATATTGTTGATAAGTAAACCATCATCACAACATGCATGCAATCGCTAAATTGCTCATGCTGTCATCACTCCACAAACCATACCTACTTCTAAATTTGGGCCAACCTCACTATTGAATTGTCCAATACGGAAATATGGCTCCAACCCATCAATGGAGTTGGAGTATCTACATTTTTACACTATATATTTATGTTTAATTAGAGAACATATCATTTATTTTTTATGGTAATGAAATTATATTTTAATATATAAACTTTTGATCAATTTAAATTCTGATTTTTTGAAAGTAAAACATATTTTTAAAATACTAGTTTTATTTAAATGTAAGAATGTTGAATAAACAAATTCCGATAGAAAAAAAAAAAGAATGTTGAACAAACATTTCAACTAAAATGATATTTCAAACATTTTTAGTCAAAATTCAGATTTGGAATTTTAGGGATGAATTGATGAAAATTTTTAAATAAAAAAATGCTTTTATTATATTTTATAATTAAATCATAATAGAATGTATAAAAATATAAATATTTGGTTCTCAAATCCATTCAATTGGTGCAAAAGGGTAACAAGCAACTTGAACAATAGATTGCTTCCAAAACTAGCTGGAAGTAACTTATATGCAAGCGTGCAAGGAAAGGGAATTCAAACTATATATTATCATATTCCTCGTAAAAATGGAAGTGTTAAAAGAGAGTCAAAATAAAAAATCCTGATCAACATCAAAACAATCAAATTGGACAGGTTGGCAATGAGACATTGTGAATAACTATATAGTTGCATATGCAAGGAATAAAATGAAAGTTGATTAATTATAATATAAATTGGAGTAAAAATGAAGGTTAACTATTGTATAATTTATAAAAAAAAACACAATACAATGCATCAAAAGACGTAAAACTGTTAAAACCAAATCCTATAGTTCAACTGAATCTTTAGGCTATATTTTGAGAATTTCAAAGCCTTCAAATTGAAACAAAGACACCCAACTATTACAAAACCATTCAATACAACTTAGATGGTCAATTGGAGGAGGAATTTCCAATCATTATAACAAATACTATAATATATATAGTTTGGTTCTCCTCTAATCAAGCTATCTATTTTCATGCTTTTTATGATATATTCAACCTCCTTGTTTAACCAATTGAGTTACGCTTAAGATAAAAGGTTTGGTGTTCACTATATTAATGATTTTGTTGGCTTATCTCTAGCGAAATTAGAACACAACTCATAATTAACTATACTATAATGGTTACATTAAATATTACTCGTGCCCTTCATATTGGACTACCTACGTGTATATATTATAGTTTCATAATTTCAATATACAAATGGCAAGCATATTAAGAGAGAAAATCAACTTTGACCACTCTTTGTTTTAAGCTTGATCTTGATTATTGTTGATAGCAAGTCCAAGAAGAAAGCTAAAGAGTATATCACAAGCATCCTAGTGGCAGATTATGAGATAAACCATTAAGACCTCTAAGACATTTCAATAATTAGTATAACACATACCCATTATGGTTCTTGAGCTCAAAACCCCAAAAATGAGCCAAATCATATCCAATAACTTAAAATTTCCCAAGTTAAGTTCATCAAGTTTAGAAATAGAGTCTGGACCAGCTTCTCGAATCAGAATAAATTTATGAAATATAAATAATTTAAGCAAAATAATTTCAATCAGAATCAGAATCAGCTTCTTGAATCAGTATTTTTCATGGTCCATATATATAAAAAAATTCAAACTTTAAGTTTAAGATGATTACCGAAAACATTAGCGTCATGAGCTCTCCATCTATCTGGTTTTAATATATCCCTCATCTTCTAAGTCCACACTGATCTCATCTCGGGTTCAATTGCACAAAAGAACCTATTCTGCCTAGCAAGTCACTAGGCTGTTAGGCATCAACACATTTCATCTCATACAATACAATATAATTACACCAAATGGGCAGCCAACTTACGTATAATCAAAGATGAAATCAAATAGATCAGTAGGATGCCAAGTGAAAAAGTATGCCTTTAGACACGTAAAATAAGTTGCATTGGGTTGTGAGGAAGATAACTATTGTCCACAATTGAAACAATAAATTAAATGACAGAGAATTAGAAAGTGATCATTTTTGTGCTTTAACAATCTTGTCTTGGCTTGACAATGAATGAACTAGTTACCTTGATAGCTGTATGGATGGCCTTGTCTGATATGTCTAATCCAACAAGATAGCGTTGAGGGTATAACATAATACTTTCAATGTTAATATAATACAGAAAAAGGTTTGAGTAAGAACATCCCACATAAGATTTCTCTATTCATGTGTACTACTAATTTGTCCAAATCAACAGGCAATGACCCTAAATAAATAGATTTTACAATGATTTACAAAGAATCCTAGAAAGGGATTAATAGTTTTAGGGTCCAGATATTTTCAGATCCAGAAAGTATGCATAACCCAATACAAAATAATTCAATACTCGCATTTTAATGCGCAAGACCATTTGGACTCTAAAAGGCAGACAAAAAATAAGGAAATGAGCTACGACAAAATGAAAATACCAACATAGAAACTTACGCCATTCACAATACCTTCATATGAGGAAAACAAAAAGAGCGTGGACCACAAACACAAAAATTATGATGACTTGACAAAAGTAAAATGGAAAAATTGAGTATAGCTATCAAAATAGAACTATAATTGGCAGCAAAAAGAAGAATAAAAAATAAGGATTGACATATTGATACCCATGGTCAACAGGAGCCCGTGGTGCTATAATTGTTGCCATGGTAACACTAATTTTATGACCCCTTAAGTCATAATCTGAAAAGAAAAAAAAAAAAAAAAGTGAGTATGTGGAATAAGTTAAGAAATGATCTCAGGGATACATATAATGCTTGGTAAATACAATTGTCAAAGCCGCCAGCAGAATGTGCAGCATGTGGATCTTTATATGACAAAACAATATCTCCTTTGTTGTTATCCATCACATCTTGGTATATTTCAGTGTTCCACAACCATTGGTCCTTATAACCATGTTTTTGTTTAATTCTTCCAACCTACCAATAGATAAATCATTAGACCCTTTTCACTTTTTAATGTTTTCTATTTAGATTAAGATGTAAATGTCAATATAAACAAAACTGTGAGAATCTGACAAGAAAGTCCTTAAAATACTTGAAACTGACAAAAACAATATAGTTCGTTCCAAAAATAAAAATATTCTCATCAAATTTCCTTTCCCATGTGTATGAACTAGAGTTATATAAAAAAAATAATAATAATAACAAATATATATCGAAATCCAATATACTTTAAGACTAAGGATATTTTTTTAAAAAGGTTTATTCAAGCTATCTGGTAGATGAGAACATCACTATCATATTGTTGTCTATTTTTCCCCTACATGACAACTCCATGACGATCATACCATCTTCATAGAGATAAACATTAAGTAAACTAGAGGACATTCTATTTATAACTAGATAAGTAACAGAGATTAATTACATTGGTAGGGAAAAAAATACAAGTCAAAACTAAAAGATTTAAAGCATTAGAGACAAAAGAAAGAAGTATATTTACTTGTACAATGCCTCCAAAGTGTTCCCTTAGTTCATCAAATGTAACATCTGGTGGCAAATTCTATATGTATATTCTAGATTGTCACAGGAATCCCCATAGTAGAGCCACCTCAACCACCACTCCTTGCATCACCACCATAACCATCAGCAGGGCCACCATAACCAGAGCTACATCAATTCCGTAAGAGTTGTATGATGCCAAAAAATTGCCCCCTTAACCACCATATGTCAGGCTTGCAGGTGGAGGAACCTAACCATGTCTACCATCATCCCTACCTTGGTCACCTCTATAGGAGCCACCTCTACTACTTCTACCTCTACCATAACCACCTTCATAGTTACCAATCCTATCCCTATCACCTCTACCTCCCACCTCTACCTCCCATGTTTCCACCATACCCACCTCTACTCCCTCCTCTATTATAACCACCACTACCACCACCACCACCACAACCTCCTCCTCCAGGAGAAGGAGCACAACACCTGTTACACAAACAAATAAATAACCAAACAGAGCACAATATCCAAATAGAATGATAAGAAACAAAAAAGGATAAAACCTGAGATGAAATCTACCCAAAAAAACCACAATAATCTAGGGCTAATCACTTGGAATTTTAATAATAAAGAGCAAAACATTCAGATTTCAAGTCTTACCTTTGGTTCAAGTGCGTTGAGGGCATTAGTAGAGAGGGCGGCTACTTAGGCGTCGGGAGGAACTTCGGCGATTTCATCCATTGGAGGAAGGGTTGGCCCCTTAACTTTCAATTTTGTGGTCTGGGTATCGTTTCTCATCGTCAGCTTTAAGGTTAACATCGGTAGAGAGTGAACTTGGGGGGAGAGTGAGCTTTGTGGTTTGGGTACCCTTTTGCAAATCATGCCCTCCAACCTAAATTTTGGGTCATGTTTCTTTGATTCTCTTTCATTTGTTTGGTTTTTTTTTTCTTCTTTGTTATTTGTTTTTCTAGTCGAAGAAATTAGGGGGAGGCAGGAGTTAATTGGGAGAACATACCTCTTTTGCTCCATAAAATTCAACACCTCGTCTTATTTTTAAGGCTTTTTAATAGCAATTTTTATATAATGTGAGATAGCAATGCCATCAATGCCCCCAATTCTAGTAGTGTTGGTTGGCATGATAACAACATGGGCCTGAAAGTATGGTCAAAGTTTTCGAGCCACGACCATGAGAGCTAACGCTAGATTTTCTATCTCTGGGTACCTGGTCTCATTATCAAGTAGAGACTTACTGGTGTAGTAGATGGGCCATTGGATGCCTTCTTCTTCTCAGATAAGGGCTGAACTTACCGCTTGGGGTTCACTTTGAAACTGCCAAGTAAAGAATTAATCATTCTTTGACTTGGGATTTAGAAAGGAGAGGAATTTGGCCTAGGTATGACTTGAGCTCTTGGAAGTATTACTCACATTTGGCCGACCATACGAAGTCTTTTCCTTTCCAAAGTGCTCAGAAGAAAGGTTAGCATTGATCGGTAGCTCGAGAGATAAAATGATCAAGTGCAGCAACTCGTCCTGTCAAATTTTGGACGTGTTTATTCTTCCTTGGTGATTCCATGTTCAACAATGCTTGGATCTTAGCCGAGTTGGCTTCAATCCCACGATGGTTCACCGTGAAATTGAGAAATTTTTCGGAGGAAACACCAAAGGCACACTTTGAGGGGTTGAGCTTCATTTTGTAGGTGCGAAGGATGTCAAATGATTCTCTTAAATTTTTGATGTGCTTTGCGGCTTTGGGACTTTTGACCAACATGTTGTCAGCGTAGACTTCCATGGTGTGGCTGATCTGATCCTTGAACATTTTGCTTACCAATCGCTGGTAAGTGGCTCCTGCATTTTTGAAGCTGAAAGACATGACCTTGTAGCAATAAAGGCCTTGGTCTATAAGAAATCTTGTATGCTCTTGGTCACCCTCACACATACGAATTTGATTATAATCGAAATAAGCATCCATGAAGCTAAGTAGTTCATGATCGGTGGTAGCATTTACTAGCTGATCTATTCTCAGAAGAGGGAAACTATCCTTTGAGCATGCATGATTAAGATCCGTGAAGTCCAAGAAAACCCTCCAAATTTTGTTTTCCTTCTTGACTAGCACAAATTTTTTCTACCCAAGAGGGGTAGTTTGCCTCCCTGATGAAATTAGCTTTCAGAAGCTTATACCTCGGCATTGATCACCATATACCATTTACCATTGAAAGTTCTTCTTTTTTGTTTGACTGGTCTAAAGGTAGGATCGATGTTTAGGCGATGGACTATGATACTCAGGTCGATGCCTGGCATGTCCTCATGACATCAAGCAAAAATATCTTTATATTCATGGAGGAAACTGATTAGTTCATCTTGGAACTCTTTAGTTAAGGATGCTCCAATCTTGCAGGTTTTCTCTGGTTGATCTTCAAAAAGTGGTACTTCAACTAGCTCTTCAACTCGTTCCCTGTGTTGTTCCATTGTTGGTTCTGTAGGATCAAGTTCATCAAATTTGTGGACTTCCTTGGGGTCTACCTCAATATTCACAATCATGATGTTGTTAACTCTATTGACCTTGGAGGATCTGTTTGCAGCTTTGTAGAGTTCTTGTGACTCTAGTTGATGTCCTTTGAGAAAACCAATTCCTCCTACGAGGGAATTTTACCATAAGTGAAAGCCTGGATGGCTTTTTGAGTTGGATGCCCGATTATTACATTGTAGACTGACGGGCAATCTACTACCACAAAGTAAACTGTTTGAATGTGTTGACATGGGAGTGTGCCAAGCTCTACCAATAACGATAAGATGCCCTCCGCATCTATACTTTCTCTAGTGAAACCAGACAAAATGGAATTGGTGGGCTCCATTCTTGCACCAACTAAATCCATCCTATCGAGAGTGGACTTGAAAAGGATATCAGAGATGCTCCCACTATCAATGAGGATGTAGTAGACCTTTCTTTTGGTAATTCTTAGGTTGACAACTATGGCATCATTGTGGGGATGCCATAATCCACAAGCTTCTTCCTCTGTAAAGGTGATGGGATCTTCGGAAAGTCAGGGAACTTTTTCTCGACGCTCGGCCAAATTCACTTGCTGTGGGAATGGTTCTGACTTTGCTTGGCAAGCATAGTTCTTTCTGGCACAGTTAATATCACCAATTTTTAGCCCTCTGAAGATAACTCTAACTTCAATGTCACGGCCATTGGGATTCTTTCCATGTGGAGTCACCTGCGGTTGGACTTGTCTGTTGGGGCCTCAGACATACTCTCACAGTTGTTCATAGTGAATGAGATTCTACACTTCATCTTTCAAGACTCTACAATCCTCTATTGTCTGACCAACATCACGATAGTACCAACAATACTTAACTCTTTTGTGAATCAAAGTTATGATGTTTGGGGGGACAACATAAATCCCTTGATTTTCAGTCTAAGTGTAGACAGTAGCAATGGTAGTAGTAAGAAGAGTGTACTTCAATATGGTTGAATTTCTTAAGCCATGTACTTCAACATGGTGGAATTTCTTAAGCTGGGTAAGTGGCATTCTCACTTATTGATACCATGTACTTCAACATCAATGTGACGATGGATTTCAGCGATCATTTTCAGGTAAGTGGCATTCTCACTTATTAATACCATGTACTTCAACATGGTGGAATTTCTTAAGCCGGCCATGAGTGCTCCCATCACATTATCATCACTCCAATCTCGAACATTCATCTCTCCTTTAACAAAGTGGCTGAGGTAGGCCTCGGTACTCTCATTTTCGCTTTGGGTTATCGTATATAAGTGCCTGGCTGGCTTCGTTTGTATTTTATTCATAGGCAACTGTGAAATAAAACATTCAAAAAGCTGATAAAAGCTTTAGATTGACCATGGGCATAGAGTCCTAAACCAACATTTGGCAACATCGGTGAGAGTGGTCACGAAGGCGCGGCACTTGAAATCGTTTGTGGCTAAGTTGAGCTTCATCCAACTCTTGTAGGTTTTGAGGTGTTCAGCTTGGTCACCTGTCCCGTTATACTTAGCATCTGGAAGCTTAAGCCTGTCTGGCATGATTGCCATCCTAATCTCCTCACAGAAGGGAGATTCTGTTTCTTCTAGAAGATCCTTCACAACTAGGTTGCGAGGGTTGTTGTTCTGTTGGAGCTCTTCCAACTGGCATTGGAGTTCCTCAATTTGGTAATTGACAAGGCCAAGTCCTCCAACTCTCACTTCTTCTGTATAACTTTGTTCAGCTTGGTGATCATTCAGTCTATCTTGCATATCACACTGTCGAAGGCGAGCGTTGAGGTCGTCAGGAAGATCACATCGGTTGCCTCAGCGAGGATGATTTTTGGAGTGGTCTTCCACATTGCATGGCCTTCCATTTCTAACAAAACAGCCAGAAGCTTGGGTATACTGACTAGCGTGAGTCAGAGTATGGCTTTCTTTTGGGTGTTAGTTTTCGTTATGAGTATGTCTAGTATGGCTGCTTCCTGAGGGAGCTCCACTTCTGTTTGACCCAGCTGGTCACGAGATTGCTACTTGGGGGATTTGGATCCCAATTTGTTTTACCCTAGGTGGGGTAGGAACTCCGTTGGCCTGGGTGACTACGACTACTATCTGCGTGATGGTGGTGGTGAGTTGGTCAACTCACTGGATGCGACGGGATGGGTGTTGTTGTCGGGATTACTAGCATTATTACTGATGTTCCTGTCTTACGATGGTCATCCATGACCTCATGGTGGTCGATTAACTTCAACGTACCCTTTATGTTCATCATGAACCGTCACGGCACGGGAAGGTCCAGAACGACCATGGGCAGATGATCTGAATTCACTAGGCGTAGCGAAAATACTAAGTAAAAGGTTGAGTGATTTACTGGTAGGGCAATGTGTATGTTTTCAACACAAGCCCTCCTTCTAGCGCCAAACTATTGACGCAGAAATCTGGTCAACGATCAAAGAAGGACACGTGAGCAACTCTCTCCAAATAAGCATGGTGACCTGGTGTCAAGTCAAATAAAACTTAACGAAACTGACGGCATTTACACAGTGATGGTATCGTCAGAGTTGTAGAATTACAAAAATGACGGCATTCACGCGGTGATGGCATTCACATGATGATAGCGTCATCAAAGTTGTAGTGTTACCTGCAAAAGAGGAAGTGATCAGAGGTCGAGGGAGTTGTTCCCCCAATTCCACTCTAATGCTTAAGTCGGCTAGGGATTTGTGAAATTGTTTGAGAGAAAGAGAGCAGCAAAAGTGCTTTGTCAGAATGCAATTGAACATATTAGAGCGTACCTTTCAATCGTCAAAATGGGGTATTTATAAGGGGATTGAGAAAGGAGACAATAAGAAGTGGGAGCTATTTTCAAGGAGAGAAAATAGGCTCCACTCTTATTGTGACATGTGTCACTTGAACATTGAGAACATGGGACACCATCTCCTAATTTGTGGGCTTCGTGTAATGTCAAGGATTGAATGCTTATGTGTCATTGATCAAGCATCGATCATTTGAAACGGTGAGTTTTTGGGGGTAACCTAGAATTTGAGATTTTGCGTCTCAAATTGACTAAGTGTCGAGAGGCCCTTTGAAGAACTCACTGATCCGGGAAAGAGCCAGACATAGAGAATAGCTTATCACAAGCGTATTGGATGAACTTGAAGAGGTATCAAATTTGGAAGCCGGGAAAACAGGTGAGGCGGATGACATCGTGATGCCCGGCTCGACAGGCCTGCAGCTCGAGTTGGCCAAGCTGGGCAAGTTGGCTTGGCAAGGTGCTAGTCACATGATAGCTCAGGTTGAGCTGGGCAAGTCGGCTTAGTATGGGGGTGTGGCATGCATAGGCATGCGAGGGGAGCAGTTAGGCAAGGCTCCTGGGCATGTGGGAAGGCCAGCTACATAGGCTTGGTTGAGTTGGGCAGGTTGGCCTGGCCGAGCTGACCTGCTCAGCAGACCTGCCTGGCAACTCAGCAGCAGGGCTTGTGCGAGGTGGGATGGAAATGGCTCATGTGCGGGCAAGATATGCGCAGGTGGGCAGGCAAGATGAGGTGGCTGAGCTGGGAAACACCATGCGGGGGCATGGTTGAGATAACTTGGCTGGGCTGCGTCAACCAGTCTAGTCTGATCTGTATTCTCGCAATACTGTGCTTGTGTTTTTGGTTCTTTCGGGCGTTAAATCTCGATACGAATGACGATGCCATCATCATGTTATGCGCAAAATTACTCTGACAGGTGTCGCACCTCAAATTTCACTAAGTCTAGAAAGGTAAATAAAGACTTGCTCTACTCCAGCGTGAGGACAGACGACATCGTTTACTTGGACGTCATCTTAATCAATACATGTTAATTATTCTAGAATGATTTGGATGCCACGTCAACCTTGACAAAAATCCTCATAACAATAATAATAAATATGAAATAAATAAAAGACGATAACATCTGATTATTAAAATAATAATAACTCAAATAAAAATAACTAAAATAATAAAAAAAATATTATTAATCAAATAAAACTAGGATGAGTAAAAAATATAACAAAAACAATAATATATAAAAAAAGTTATATGAAAGAAATAATATCAAAAATAAAAATAATAAGTCTAACATATCAACTCTAAAAAAAAAATTTAATAAGAAGAACAATGACTTTTTAAAAGAAAAAGAACAACAACAACAACAATAATAAATAGGAAAAATAGATAATAATCTATTCAAAAAATAAAATAATTAAAAATCTGGAATATACATAAAAAGATTGAATAATAACAGTAATAACAATAATAAATTTAAAATTTGAATAACAATATTAACAATAAAATAGCATTAGAATGAATAATGACAATAAATAAAATTTAATATTAAAACAATTTAACAACAATAAAAGTAATACAACTAACATAGAAATACCATAAAACACAATAATGAGAACAACAATAACCTTTTTAAAAACAACAACAACAATGTCAATAGAAGCAATACCAATAAATGAAGCCTTTTAAAAAAAGAAGAAGAAGAAGAACAATAATAATAATAAATAGGAAAAAAATAATATATTTTTAAAAAACACAAAAGTCATAAAAATTCTTGAATATACATTAACAAAATTGAATAATAATAATAATAATTTTTAAAATATGAATAATGATATTTAATAATAAAATAACACTCAAATGAATAATAACCATAAAAAAAATACAAACTTAATATCAAAACAATTTAACAATAACAATAAAAATAAAAATACTATAACAAACATAGCAATACCATAAAACACAATAGCGAGAACAAAAATAACCTTTTTAAAACAACAACAACAAGCGTAATAATAATAATATCAATAAATTAAACCCTTCCAAATAATAGTTAGGAAAAAAACAGGCAATAATAATAGTAATAGTATCAATAACTTTAGGCCCTAAAAAGAATAACAATAATTTAAGAATAATTAACATTTAAAAACATAAACAAGGATGAAAAGATAAAAAAAATAAATAAAACATAATAATTTAAAAATATTAATTACATTTCAAATCAAAAATAAATAAGACACAATAACACCTAATTACTAAAAACATTAATAACGACACTATTAATCAAATAACACAAGGATAAATTGAAGAAAATATAACAAATAAAAAACTAAATGAAGGAAATAATATGAAAAATAATTTTACAATCACAATAAAATATAATAAGAATAACATCTCAAACCTACAAATCACATAATTAAGAAGAACAATAACTTTCTAAAACAAAAATATATTCAAAAATAATAATAAATAGGAAAAGTAATAATAATATATTCAAAAAAAACAAAAGTCACAAAAATTACTGAATATTCATTAAAAAAATTGAATAATAATTATAATAATATATAAAACATAAAAATTGATATTTAAGAATAAAATAACACCAGAATTAATAATAACAAAAGTGCAAACTTAGTATCAAAACAATTTAACAATAACAATACCATAAAACACAATCATAAGAACAAAAATAACATTTTTAAAAACAAGAACAACAACCTTAATAATAATAATATCAATAAATTAAGCCCTTCAAAATAATAGTTAGGAAAAACCAGACAATAATAATAGTAATAGTATCAGAAACTTCAGGCACTAAAAAGAGTAACAATAATTTAAGAATAATTAACATTTAAAAACATAAACAAAGATGAAAAGATCAAAAATAAATAATAATAATTTCAAAATATTAATTACGAAACAAATAAGAATAAATAAGACACAATAACGCATAATTATTAAAAATACTAATAACGACACTATTACTCAAAGAACACTAGAATGAATAGAAGAAGAAAAAAGTAGCAAATAAAAAACTAAATGAAGGAAATTATATGAAAGATAATTTTACAATCATAATAAACTATAATAAGACTAACATATCAGTACTTCAAATCACATAAATAAGAAGAATAATGGCATTTTAAAACAATAATATATGCAAAAATAATAATTAATTGAAAAAATAAAAAATAAACAGAACAAAAACAACAATAATAATAATCATATATTCAAAAAAAAAAAGTCACAAAAATTATTGAATATACATTAAGAAAATTGAATAATAATAATAATATGTAAAATATGAATAACGATATTTAATAATAAAATAACACTAGAATTAATAATAACAATAACAAAAATACAAACTTAATATCAAAAACAATTTAACAGTAATCATAAAAGTAATATAACTAACATAACAATACCATAAAACACAATAGCAGGAACAAAAATAGCCTTTTTTAAAAACATCAACAACAACCTTAATAATAATAATATCAATAAATTAAGCCCTTCAAAATAATAGTTAGGAAAAAATAGATAATAACAATATTAATTGTATCAATAACTTCGTGTCCTAAAAAGAATAACAATACTTTAAGAATACTTAACATTTAAACACAAAAACAAAAATGAAAAGATTGAAAATAATAGTAAAATAAATATTTTAATCCCCGATAATAATAAATAATAACAATTTTAAAATAATAATTAAAAAATATTTATAAAATAAATAAGTCACAATGACGCCTAAATATTAAAAATACTAATAACTACACATTTAATCAAATAAAACTATTATGAATAAAAAAAAATAACGAAAATAATAACATATTAATAAACTAAAAGAAGGAAACAATATGAAAAATAATTTTGCTATCATAATAAAAATAATAAGACTAACATATCAACACTACAAAACACATAAATAGGAAGAACAATAACTTTTTAAAATAATAATAGATTCAAAAATAATAATAAATAGGAAAGATAAAATTAATATATTCAAAAAAAAAAGTCACCATAATTCTTCAATATACATTGACCAAATTGAATAATAAAATAACACTAGAATAAATAATAATAATAACAAAAATTCAAATTTAATATCAAAATAATTTAGCAGTAAAAATAAAAGTAATATAACTAATATAAAAAGACCATAAAACACAATAGTGAGAACAAAAATAACATTTTTAAAAACAACAAGAAAAAATGCTCAATAATAATAATATCAATAATTAAGCCTTAAAAATAATTGTTAGGAAAAACTAGACAATAATAATAATAATAATAATAATAGTATCAAGAACTTCAAGCCCTAAAAATAAAAACAATAATTTAAGAATAATTAACATTTGAAAACAAAAGCAAAAATGAAAAGATCAAAAATAATAACAAAATTGATATTTTAATCCAAAATAATAATTACAAAATAAATAAGACACAATAACGCCTAAATATTAAAAATAATCATAACAACACATTTAATCAAATAACACTAAGATGAATAATAAATAAATAAAACAAAAATAATAACATATTAGAAAACTAAAAGAAGGAAATAATATGAAAAATAATTTTACAATCGCAATAAAAATAATAAGACTGACATATACACACTACAAAACACATAAACAGTAAGAACAATAACTTTTTCAAACAATAATTATTCAAAAATAATAATAAATAGGAAAAATAAAATAAAAAAAGAACAACAACAACAACAACATTAACAACAATGATAATAATATACATGAAAAAATAAACTATAATATATTCACAAAAAAACTTCTTGAATATACATTTACAAAATTTTATAATAATAATAATAATTAAAATTATAATATGTAAAATATAAATAACGATATTTAATAATAAAAGAGCACTAGAATGAATTATAACAATAATAAAAATACAAAAAATTTAACAATAACAATAAAATAAATAATCACTAGCATACCAATACAATAAAATAAGATAGTGAGAACAAAAATAACCATTTTAAAAACAACCAAAATAATAATAATATCAATAAATTAAACCCATAAAAATAACAGTTAAGAGAAAATAGACAATAATAATAGTAATAGTATGAATAACTTCGGGTCTTAAAAAGAATAACAATAATTTAAGAATAATTAACATTTAAAAACAAAAACAAAATGGAAAAGATCAAAAATAATAATAAAATCAATATTTGAATCACCGATAATAATAAATAATAATAATTTGAATATAATAATTACAAAATTAATATGAAATAAACATGACATAATAACACCTAATTATTAAAAATAATAATAACGATACTATTAATCAAATAACAGTAGGAGAAAAAAATAACAAAAATAATAACATATTAAAAAATTACATGAAGGAAATAATATGAATAATAATTTTACAATCACAATAAAAATAATAAGATTAACATATCAACACTAGAAAACACATAATTAGGAATAAAAATAACTTTTTGAAACAATAATAGATTCAAAAATAATAATAAATAGAAACTATAAAATAACAAAAATAACAAAAAAAATAACAAAAATGATAATAATAAATTGGAAAAAATAATAATATATTAAAAAAATTAAACAAAAGTCACAAAAATTCTTGAATTTACATTAACAAAATTGAATAATAATAATATTAAAAATAATATGTAAAATAAAAGTAACGATATTTAATATCAAAAGAACACTAGAATGAATTATAACAATAACAAAAATACAAACAATTTAACAATAACAATAAAAGAAATATAACTAACATAAAAATATCATAAAACACACAAGTGAGAACAAAAATAACCTTTTTCAAAACAACAACAGCAACCTCAATAATAATAATAATATCAATAAAGTAAACACATAAAAATAATAGGAATAGTATCAATAACTTATTTCCCTAAAAAGAATAATAATAATTTAAGAATAATTAACATTTAAAAACATAAACAAAATGGAAAAGTTCAAAAATAAAAATAAAAATAAAATCAATATTTGAATCCCTGATAATAATAAGTAATAAATAATAATAATTACAAAAAAAATGAAATAAATAAGACACAATAACACCTAATTATTAAAAAAATATTAACGACATATTTAATCAAATAACACTAGGATGAATAAAAAAATACCATAAATAATAACACATTAAAAAACTACAAGAAGGAAATAATATGAAAAATAATCAGACTAACATATCAACACTACAAAACACATAAATAGGAAGAAAAATAACTTTTTAAAACAATAATTATTCAAAAATAATAATAAAAAACAGGAAAAATTAAAAAATTAAAAAAGATGGAGAAGAACATTAACAACAACAATAATAATATATAGGAAAAATAAATACTAATATATTCTATAAAAAAAAGTCGCAAAAATTCTTGAATATACATTTACAAAATTGAATAATAATAATAATAATACGTAAAATATAAATAACAGTATTTAAAAATAAAAGAACACTAGAATGAATTATAACAATAACAAAAACACAAACACAAACTTAATATCAATACAATTTCACAATAACAATAAAAGAAATTTCACTAACATAAACTTACCATAAATCACAATAGAGAGTACAAAAATAACCTTTTTAAAAACAACAATAGCAACCTCAATAATAATAATATCAATAAAGTAAACCCATAAAAATAATAAATAGGAAAAAACAAACAATAATAATAGTAATAGTATTAATATCTTCAGGCCCTAAAAATAATAACAATAATTTAATAATAATTAACATTTAAAAACAAAAACAAAATGGAAACGATAAAAAATAATAATTACAAAATAAATATGAAATAAACAAGACACAATAACACCTAATTATTAAAAATAATAATAATGACACTATTAATCAAATAACGCTAGGATGAATACATAATAAAAAATAATAATGACATATTGAAAATTTAAATGAAGGGAATAATATGAATAATAATTTTACAATCGAAATAAAAATAATTAGATCAACATATCAACACTACAAAAAAAATTAATAAGAAGAGTAATAACTTTTTAAAACAATAATATATTCAAAAATAATAATAAATAGGATAAATAAATAATAATATATTCAAAAAAACCAAAAGTCAGTAAAAGTTTTGAATATACATTTACAAAATTGAATAACAATAATAATTAAAATAATAATTTGTAAAATATTAATAATGGTACAGAATAATAAAATAACACTAGAATAAATAATAAAAATAAAAAAACTTAATATCAAAACAATTTAACAATAACAATAAAAGCAATATAACTAACATAACAACACCATAAAACACAATAGTGAGAACAAAAATAACCTTTTTTAAAAACAACAACAACCTCAATAATTAACATTTAAAAACAAAAAAAAAATGAAAAGATAAAAAATAATAAGAAAATGAATATTTTAATCAACGATAATAATAAATAATAATATTTACAAAATAAATATGAAATAAATATGACAAAATAACGCCTAATTATTAAAAATAATAATAACGACACATTTAATCAAATAACACTAGGAGGAATAAAAAAAAAACAAAAATAATAACATATTAAAAAAACTAATAGAAGGAAATAATATGAAAAATAATTTTACGATCGCAATAAAAATATTTAGATTAACATAACGACACAACAAAACACATAAATTGGAAGAACAATAACTTTTTAAAACAATAATTATTCAAAAATAATAATAAACAGGAAAAATAAAATATAAAAAGAAGAAGAAAAACATTAACAAAAATGAGAATAATATATTCAAAAAAACAAAAGTCACAAAAATTCTTGAGTATACATTTACAAAATTGGAAAATAATAATAATAATTCAAATAAAAATATGTAAAATATAAATAACTATATGTAATAATAAACGAACACTAGAATAAATTATAACAATAACAAAAATACAAACTTAATATCAAAACAATTTAACAATAACAACAAAAGAAATATAACTCACATAAAAATATCATAAAACACAATAGAAAGTACAAAAATAACCTTTTTAAATACAACTATAACAACCTCAATAATAATAATATCAATAAAGTAAACCCATAAAAAGAATTGTTTAGAAAAAATAGACAATAATAAAAGTTATAGTACCAATAACTTCATGCCCTAAAAAGAATAATAATAATTTAAGAATAATTAACATTTAAAAACAGAAACAAAATGGAAAAGATCAAAAATAAAAATAAAATTAATATTTAAATCCCTGATAATAATAAGTAATAAATAATATTAATTTGAAAAAAATAATTACAAAAAATATATAAAATAAATAAGACACAATAATGCCTAATTATTAAAAACAATAATAACAACACATTTAATCAAATAACACTAGGATGAATAAAAAATAACAAAAATAATAACACATTAAAAAACTACAAGAAGGAAATAATATTAGAAATAATTTTACAATCGCAATAAAAATAATCAGACTAACATATCAACACTACAAAACACATAAATAGAAAGAAGAATAACTTTTTAAAACAATAATTATTCAAAAGTAATAATAATAAATAGAAAAAATAAAATAAAAAAAGATGGAGAACAACATTAACAACAATGATAATAATATATTAAAAAAAAAGTTACAAAAATTCTTGAATATACATTAACAAAATTGAATAATAATAATAATTAAAATAATAATATGTCAAATATAAATAACGATATTTAATAATAAAAGAACACTAGAATGAATTATAACTATAACAAAAACACAAACTTAATATCAAAACAATTTCACAATAACAATAAAAGGAATATAACTAACATAACAATACGATAAAACGCAATAGAGAGTACAAAAATAACCTTTTTCGAAACAATAACAGCAACCTTAATATTAATAATGTCAATAAAGCAAACC
Organism: Ulmus americana; assembly: GCA_010015005.3. Lineage (NCBI taxonomy): Eukaryota > Viridiplantae > Streptophyta > Magnoliopsida > Rosales > Ulmaceae > Ulmus > Ulmus americana. Next base: position 16,631 of record WUAT03110181.1, on the reverse strand, counting down.
CATAAAAATAATATTTAGGAAAAAACAGACAATAATAATAGTTATAGTATTAATAACTTCAGTCCCTAAAACGAATAACAATAATTTAATAATAATTAACATTTAAAAACAAAAACAAAATGGAAAAGATCAAAAATAATAATAAAATCAATGGTCGAATCCCCAATAATAATAATAATTACAAAATAAATATGAAATAAACAAGACACAACAACGCCTAATTATTAAAAATAATAATAACGATGCTATTAATAAAATAACGCTAGGATGAATACAAAATAACAAAAATAATAACATATTGAAAAATTAAATGAAGGGAATAATATGAATAATAATTTTACAATCAAAATAAAAATAATTTGACCAACATATCAACCCTACAAAAAAAAAATTAATAAGAAGAATAATAACTTTTTTAAACAATAATATATTCAAAAATAATAATAAATGGGAAAAATGAATAATAACACATTAAAAAAAACAAAAGTCAGAAAAATTCTCGAATATACATTTACAAAATTGAATTATAATATGTAAATTATGAATAATGATACTTTATAATAAAATAACACTAGAATAAATAATAAAAATAAAAAATTTAATATCAAACCAATTTAACAATAACAATAAAAGCAATATAACTAACATAACAATACCATAATAAAAGCAATATAACTAACAATAACAATAAACTTTTTAAAAACAACAACAACAACCTCAATAATAATAATATCAATAAATTAAACCCTTAAAAATAATAGTTAGAAAAAAACAAACAATAATAAATTTAATAGTATTAATAACTTCAAGTGCCTAAACGAATAACAATTATTTAAGAATAATTAACATTTCAAAACAAAAACCAAAATGAAAAGATCAAAAATAATAATAAAATCAATATTTTAATCCATGATAATAATATATAATAAATAATAATAATTTGAAAATAATAATTACAAAATAAATATGAAATAAATTAGACACAAAATGACTAATTATTAAAAATAATAATAATGCAACATTTAATCAAATAACAATTGGAGGAATAAAAAAAATAACAAAAATAATAACATATTAAAAAGCTAAAAGAAGGAAATAATATGAAAAATAATTTTACAATTGCAATAAAAATAATCAGACGAACATAACGACACTATGAGACACATGAATTGGAAGAACAATAACTTTTTAAAACAATAATAAATAGGAAAAATAAAATATAAAAAGAACAACAATGATAATAATATATTCAAAAAACAAACTCACAAAATTCTTGAGTATACATTTACAAAATTAAATAATAATAATAATTAAAATACTAATATGTAAAATATAAATAATGATATTTAATAATAAACGAACACTGGAATGAATTATAACAATAACAAAAATATGAACTTAATATCAAAACAATTTAACAGTAATCATAAAAGTAATATAACTAACATAACAATACCATAAAACACAATAGCAGGAACAAAAATAGCCTTTTTTAAAAACATCAACAACAACCTTAATAATAATAATATCAATAAATTAAGCCCTTCAAAATAATAGTTAGGAAAAAATAGATAATAACAATATTAATTGTATCAATAACTTCGTGTCCTAAAAAGAATAACAATACTTTAAGAATACTTAACATTTAAACACAAAAATAAAAATGAAAAGATTGAAAATAATAGTAAAATAAATATTTTAATCCCCGATAATAATAAATAATAATAATTACAAAATAAATATGAAATTAAGAACACACAATAACGCCTAATTATTAAAAATAATAATAATGATACTATTAATCAAATAACACTAGGATGAATAAAAAATAACAAAAATAATAACATATTGGAAAATTAAATGAAGGAAATTAGATGAATAATAATTTTACAATCAAAATAAAAATAAGAAAACCAACATATCAACACTACAAAACAAATTAATAAGAATAATAATAACTTTTTAAAACAATATTATATTCAAAAATAATAATAAATTTGAAAAATTAAAAAACAAGAAGATGAACAATATTAATAATAAATAGGAAAAATAAATAATAATATATTCAAAAAAAACAAAAGTCAGTAAAATTGAATAATAATAATAAAAATTATAATAATTATAATAATAATATGTAAAATATGAATAACGATATTAATAATAAAATAAGACTTGAATAAATAATAAAAATAAAAAACTTAATCTCAAAACTATTTAACAATAACAATAAAAGTAATATAACTAACATACCAATACCATAAAACGTAGTAGTTAGAACAAAAATAACCTTTATAAAAACAAACAACAACAATCTAAATAATAATAATATCAATAAATTAAACCCTTAAGCATAATAGTTAGGAAAAAATAAACAATAATAATTGAAATAGTATCAATAACTTCAAGCATCTAAACGAATAACAATAATTTAAGAATAATTAACTTTAAAAAAAAACAAAGATCAAAAATAAGAATAAAATCAATATGTTAATCCCCGATAACAATAAATAATAATATTTACAAAATAAATATGAAATAAATAAGACCCAATAATGCCTAATTATTAAAAATAATAAGAATGACACTATTAATCAAATAACACTAGAATACATTAAAAAAATAACAAAAATAATAACACCAACATATCAACACTACAAAACACATAAATAGGAAAAATAATAATAATAAAAAGGAAAAAAAAAATGAAGAAGAACAACAACAATAATAACAACAATGATAATAATAAATAGGAAAAATAAATAATAACATACTCAAAAAAAAATTCACCATAATTCTTGTATATACATTAACAAAATTGAATATAAATAATAATAATAATAATAATTACAGTAAAAATATTTAAAATATGATTAGCGATATTGAATAATAAAATAACACTAAAATAAATAATAACAATAACAAAAATACAAACTTAATATCAAAATAATTTAACAATTACAATAAAAGTAATATAACTAACATAACAATACCATAAAACACAATAGTGTGAACAAAAATAACCTTCTTAAAAACAACGACAACAAGCTCAATAATAATAATATCAATAAATTAAACACTTAAAAATAATAGTTATGAAAGAACCAACAATAATAATAATAATAATAGTATCAATAACTCCAGGCCCTTAAAAGAATAACAATAATTTAAGAATAACAAACATTTAAAAATGAAAAGATCAAAAATAATAATTAAAAAATAAATATGAAATAAATAGGACACAATAAAGCCTAATTATATAAAATAATTAACAGCACTATTAATAAATAACACTAGGATGAATAAAAAAATAACAAAAATAATAACATATTAATAAACGAAAAGAAGGAAATAATATGAAAAATAATTTTACAATAACAATAAAAATAATAACACCAACATATCAAATTTACAAAACTTTACAATCACAATAAAAATAATAACACTAACATATCAATACTATAAAACACAAAAATAAGAAGCACAATAGCTTTTAAAAACAATAATAATAATAATAATAATAATAAATAGGGGAAAAAAAAAGAACAACAACAACAACAACAACAATAACAACAATGATACTAATAATATATTCAAGACAAATGTCACCATAATTTTTCAATATACATTAACAAAATTGAATAAGAATAATAATAATATGTGGAATATGATTAACAATATTGAATAATAAAATAACACTAGAATGAATAATGATAATAACAAAAATACAAACTTAATATCAAAATACTTTAATAATAACAATAAAAGTAATATAACTAACATAACAATACCATAAAACACAGTAGTCCGAACAAAAACAACATTTCTAAAAACAACAACAAGAAGCTCAATATTAATAATATCAATAAATTAAACACTTAAAAATAATAGTTATGAAAAAACAGACAATAATAATAGTAATAGTATCAATAACTTCAGGGCCTTAATAGAATAACAATAATTTAAGAATAATTAACATTTAAAAACAAAAAAAATGAAAAGATCAAAAATAATAATAATATCAATATTTTAATCCCCGATAATAATAAATAATAAATAATAATAATTACAAAATAAATATGAAATAAATAAGACACAATAACACCTAATTATTAAAAAATAATAATAACGACACTATTAATCAAATAACATTAGGATGAATAGAAAAATAACGAAAATAATAACATATTAAAAAATTAAATAAAGGAAATAATATGAAAAATAATTTTACAATCACAATAAAAAATAATAAGACTAACATATCAACACTACAAAACACATAAATATGAAGAACAATAACTTTTTAAAACAATAATATAATCAAAAATACTAATAAATAGGGAAAGAAAAAAAAACAATAATAATGACAAGATAGATAATAATAAATTGGAAAATAAATAATAATATATTTTAAAAAATAAAGTAACAAAAATTGCCAATATACGTAAACAAAATTTAATAATAATAATTACAATAATAATATGTAAACTACGAATAATGATATTTAATAATAAAATAACACTAGAATGAGTAATAATAATAACAAAAATAAAAACTTAATATCAAAACAACTTAACAATAACAATAAAAGTAATATAACTAACATAACCATACTATAAAATACAATAATAAGGAGAAAAAATATAACCTTTATAAAACAAACAACCACCTCAATAATAATAATATCAATAAATTAAACCCTTAAAAATAATAGCTAGGAGAAAACAGACAATAATAATAGTAATAGTATCAATAACTTCGGGCCCTCAAATGAAAAACAATAATTAAAGAATAATTAACATTAAAAAATAATAATGATATCATTTTTTTAAGTCTCGTAATAATAATAAGAATAATAATAATTTTAGAATCATAATTACAAAATAAATATCAAATAATAAGGCAGGATCATGCCTAATTATTAAAAATAATAATAATAACAACACTATTAATCAAATAACACTATGATGAATAAAAAAAATAACAAAAATAATAACATATAAAAAAAACTAAATGAAAAAAAAACAATATCCAAAATTATTTTACAATCACAAAAGAAAAAAATAAAGAATAAAACTAACATATCAACACTACAAAACACATAAATATGAAGAACAACAACTTTTTAAAACAATAATATATTAAATATAATAATAAAAAAAAGAAAAAAAGAAGAAAAACAACAACAATAACAATAACAATAATTAATAGGAAAATAAATAATAACAAAAAACTAAAGTAACAACAGTTCCCGAATATACATAAATAATAATAATAACAGTAAAAATATGTAAGATATGAATAACGATATTTAATAATGAAATAACATTAGAATGAATAACAAAAATAAAAACTTAATTTCAAAAGAATTTAACAATACCAATAAAAGTAATATAACTAACATACCAATACGATAAAATATAATGATAAGAACAAAAAAATAACATTTTTAAAACAAACAACAACAACCTTAACAATAATAATATCAATAAATTTAGACCTTAAAAAATAGCTAGGAAAAAAATACAATAATAATAGTAATAGTATCAATAACTTCAGGCCCAAAAAAAAATAACAATAATTTAAGAATAATTAACACTAAAAAAATAACAAAAATGAAAAGATCAAAAATAATAATAATATCAATAATTTAAGCCCCTAAAAATATTAATAATAATAATTTAAAAATAGTAATTACGAAATAAATAAGACATGATAACGCCTAATTATTAAAAATAATACTAACAAAACTATTAATCAAATAACATTAGGATGAATAAAAAATTACAAAAATAATAACATATATGAAAAAAATAAAAAATAAAAACTAAATGAAAGAAATAATATCAATACATCACAATAAAAATAATAAAACTAACGTATCAACACTACATAACACATAAGTAAGGAGAACAATAACTTTTTAAAACAATAATATATTCAAAAAACAATAAGAAATAGGAAAAATAAAAAATAAAAAAAGAACAACAACAACAACACTAATAATAATAAATAAGAAAAATATAAAATAATATATTCAAAAAAAACCAAAGTAACAAAAATTCCAGAATTTGCATAAACAAATTTGAATAATAATTACAATAAAAATATGTAAAATATGAATAACGATTTAATAATAGATAACACTAGAATAAATAACAACAATAACAAAAATAAAAACTTCATATCAAAACAATTTAACAATAACAATAAAAGTAATATAACTAAAATAACAATACCATAAAACCCAATAGTGAGAACAAAAATAACCATTTTAAAAACAACAACAATAACCTCAATAATAATAATATCAATAAACTAAGTCCGTAAAAATATAGTAAGGAAAAAAAAGACTAATAATAGTAATAGTATCAATAACTTCATGCCCTAATAGGAATAAGAATAATTAACATTAAACAAACAAAAATAAAGGTGAAAAGATCAACAATAATAAGAATATCAATAATTCAAGCCACTTTATAATTATAATAATTTTAAAAATAATAATTATAAAATAAATATGAAATAATAAAACACGATAACACCTAATTATTCAAATAATAATAACTAAGTAAAAATAACAAAACTATTAATCAAATAACACATGGATGAATAAAAAAAGAGTTAAATTATTAAAATGACTAGGTTGGGGAGTGAATTCACAAACTAGAACACATTTACGATTAAGATTCTAATGATAATTAAGAATTAATAATCCCAAATTAAATGAAAAAAATTAAGTTTTTATTTGAATTTTGAATCTCCCTCCTCTTACCCACTATTTTCTCATTCTTTCTCTCATTTTCCCCTAATTTCTTCTTCTTTTTCTTCTTCCTCCTTCGCCTTCCCGATCTCCTCTTCTTCTTCTTTTTTCCCTTTCTTCTTCCTTCTCCTTCTCTATCCCCCCCTTCTTTTTCTTCTTCTTTTTTTTTTCCTTTTATTCTTGTCCTTCTTCTTCCTACTCATTCTTCTCCTCTTCTTCTTTTTTGATTATGAGTTTGAAATCTTAGAGCTCGTCATGGATTTAGGCAACAGGTGAGAAGTCGCCTAAATCCATGGCGAAATCTGAGATTTCAAACTCAAAATCGCGTGAAATGGTGATTTTGGGGCGCGATAGTAATCTGTGAAACGCGATATCGCGGTTATAATAAGGGCACAATTAGCCTGATATTAATTTATCGTGCTTCACAAATTATTATCGCGCTCAAATTTTAATTTTGAATTGGCGCGATAATAGTTGTGAAGCGCGATGAAGTGAATATCAGGTTTTCAAGATTCATATCGCGCCAATATTAAATTTTAATTAATTTAATCAATTAAAAAGTGATCTAATTTGTGAATAAAATCTTAAAGTGGTCCTTTTGTTATATTTTGGTCTTTGTTTGGGCCCATTAACAAAACAACCAAAAATAATAACATATAAAAAACCTAAATGAAAAAAATAATATCAAAAATAATTTTACAATCATAATAAAGATAATAAGACTAACATATCAATACTACAAAACACATTAATGATTAATGAGAAAAACAATAACTTTTTAAAAGAAAAAGAAGAATAACAACAATAATAAATAGGAAAACTAAATAATAATATATTAAAATAATAAAAACATTACCAAATATACAGAAAAAAAATTGAATAATAGTATTAATTATAACAATAATAAAATTAAAAATAAGAATAACGATATTTATAATAAAATAACCCTAGAAAAAAAAAACCTTAATATCAAAAAAATTTAACAATAACAATAAAAGTAATATAACTAACATAACAATACCATAAAACACAATAATGAGAACAAAAATATCATTTTTAAAAACAACCTAAATAATAATAAGGAAAAAATAGACAATAATAATAGTAAAAGTATCGTTAACTTCAGCCCCTAAAAATAATAACAATTATTTAAGTATAATTAACATTAAAAAACAATACCAAATATGAAAATATAAAAAATAATAATAATAATATCAATATTTTAAGCCCCGTAATAATAATAATAATAATAATAATAATAATAATTTTTGAAATAATAAGTACAAAATAAATATGAAATAAACAAGACATGATAACGCTTAATTATTAAAAATAATAATAACGACACTATTAATCAAATAACACTATTAAAAAATAAAAATAATAATAACATATATAAAAACTAAATGAAAGAAATAATATCAAAAATAATTTTACAATCACAATAAAAAATAATAAGATTAACATATCAATACTACAAATACTTAAAATAAAAATAAAAATAAAAATAAAAACAATAACTTTTTAAAACAATAATATATTAAAAACAAGAATAACAATAACAACAACAACAACAACAATAATAATAATAATAATAAATAGTAAAAATTAATAATAATATATTCAAAAAAAACTACTAACAAAAATTCCAGAATATACAAAAACATAATAGAATAATAATAATTACAATAATAATATGTAAAATATGAATATCGATTTAATAATAAAAACACTAGAATTAATAACAAAAATAAAAACTTAATATCAAAACAATTTAACTATAACAATAAAAGTAATATAACTAACATAACAATACCGTAAAACACAATAGTGACAACAAAAATAACCATTTTAAAAACAACAACAACACCCTTAATAAGAATAATATCAAGAAATTAAGCCCTTAAAAATAATAGTTAGGAAAAAAAAAAGACAATAATAGTTATATAATCAATAACTTTAGGCCCTAAAAGGAATAAGAATAATTAACATTAAACAAACAATAATAAAGGTGAAAAGATCAACAATAATAATAATAATAAATAAATAAACAAATAAATAATTATAAAATACATATGAAATTAAAAAAAAAAAATACGATAACATCTAATTATTAAAATAATAATAACAAAGCAAATGCTATCAAAAAAATTAATAACAAAATAAAAACAACTAAAATAATAATAACGATACTATTAATAAAATAACACTACGATGAATAAAAAATAACAAAAATAATAATATATAAAAAAATAAAACTAAATGAAAGAAATAATTATATCACAATATATTAGTCTTAAAAAACACATTAATGAGAAGAACATTAACTTTGTAAAAGAAGAAGACCAACAAGAATAAATAGGAAAACTAAAAATAAAAAGTTCTCGAATACACATAAAAAGATAGAATAATAGTAATAATAAAATTAAAAATTTTAATAATAAAATAACACTGGAATGAATAACAAAAATACAAACTTAATATCAAAACAATTTAACAATAACAATAAAATAAATATAATAGACATAACAATACAATAAACCACAATAGTGAGAGCAAAAATAATATTTTTTTTTAATACAACAACCTCAATAATAATAATATCAATAAATTAAACCCTTAAAAATAATAGTTAGGAAAACAAAAACAAAAAATAATAAGAGTAATAGTATCAATAACTTTAGTTCCTTAAAAGAATAACAATAATTTAAGAATAATTAACATTTAAAAACAAAAACAAAAATGAAAAGATCAAAAATAATAATAAAATCTATATTTTAATCCACAATAATAATAAATAATAAATAGTAATAATTACAAAATAAATATGAAATAAATAAGTCATAATAAAACCTAATTATTAAAAACAACACTAACGACACTATTAATCAAATAACACTACGATGAATAAAAAAAATAACAAGAATAATAACATATTAAAAAACTAAATTAAGGAAATAATATGAAAAATAATTTTACAATCATAATAAAAATAATAAGACTAACACATCAATACTACAAAACACATAAATAAAAAGAACAATAACTTTTTAAAATAATAATATATTCAAAAATAAAAATAAATTGGAAAAATAAAAATAGAACAACAACAACAATAAATTAATAAATAGGAAAAATAAATAATAATATAATAAAAAAACTAAAGTAGCAAAAATTCTAGAATATACATAAACAAAATTGAATAATATTAATAATAATAATATGTAAAATATGAATAACGATTTAATAATAAAATAACACTTGAATGAATAATAACAATAACAAAAATAAAAACTTAATATCAAAATAATTTAACAATACCATAAAACACAATAATGTGAACAAAAAAAACCTTTTTAAAAGCAAGAACAACAACCTCAATAATAATAATATCAATAAATTAATCCCTTAAAAATAATAGTTTGGAAAAAACAGAAAATAATAATAATAATAGTATCAATAACTTCAGCCCCTAAAAGAAATAACAATAATAAAGATGAAAATATCAATAATAATTATAATAATAATAATAATAATTTAAGCCCCTTAATAATAGTAATAAAAATAATAATAATAATAATAATAATAATAATTAAAAATAAATATGAAATATATAAAACATTATAACGCCTAAATATAAAATTATAATAACTCAATAAAAAATTAAAATATTATTAACGATATTATTGATCAAATAACACTAGAATGAATTGAAAAAATAACAAAAATAATAATATGTACTACAACTAATTGAAATAAATAATATCAAAGATAATTTTACAATCACAACAAAAATTATAAGACTAACATATCAACACGAAAAAACACATTAATAAGAAGTACAAACTTTTTAAAACAAAAGAAGAACAACAACAACAACAATAACAATAATAAATAGGAAATATAAATAATAATATATTTAAAAGAAACCTAAAATATTAAAAATTCCCATATACATTAAAAATTGAATAAAAATAATAATATGTAAAATATGAATAACGATATTTAATAAAAAAATAAAAAACACAAGGATGAATAACAACAATAACAATTAGAATAATATCAATAACTTTTAGCCCCTAAACAAATAACAATAAGAAAGATGAAAAGAACAACAAACAATAGTAATAATAATAATTTTTAAGATAATAATTACAAAATAAATAAAACACAATAACTACTAATTATTAAAATAATAATAACTCAATAAGTTATTAAAATATTAATAACGATACAATTAATCAAATAACACTATGATGAATAAATAATAATAACATATAGTACAATTAAATGAAAGAAATAATTTCAAAAATAATTTTCCAATCACAATAAGTATAATAAGACAAACATATTAACACCACAAAACACATAAATAAGAACAACTATAACTTTTTAAAACACAAGAAGAAGAACAACAAATACAATATAAATAGGAAAAAATAAATAATAATAATAATAATAATATGCAAAATATGGATAACGATAATAATAATAGTAACTCAAGGCTAAATAACAACAATAACATATCAATACCATAAACATAGTAATGAGAACAACAATAACTTTTTTAACAACAACAATAATAATATCAATAAATTAAGCCCCTAAAAATAATAGGTAGGAAAAAAAGGCAATAATATGTAAAATATGGATAACGATATTAATAATAAAATAACTCAAGGATGAATAACAACCGTACTAAAACGTATCAATATCATAAAACACAATAATGTAATAACTTTTTTAAAAAACAACAATAACAATAATAATAGGTAGGGAAAAACAAAAGGCCATAATAATATAATATCAATAACTTCCATAAAAAGAATAAAAATAATTTATGAATAATTATCATTCAAAAAAAATTATAAAGATGAAAATATCGACATACCAATAACTTTATCCCCTTAATAATAATAATAATAATTACAAAATAAATATTAAATAAATAAAATGCGATAATGACTAATTATTCAAATAATAATAACATAGTAAAAATAATTAAAATATTAATAACGATACTAATAATCAAATGATACTAGGATCAATAAAAAGATAATAACATAAACAATAATATGTACTACAACTAAATGGAAGTAATAATATCAAAAACAATTTTAATATCAAAATAAAAATAATAAGACTAACATGCAACACCACAAAGCACATTAATAAGAACAACCATAACCTTTTAAAAAACCAAAATAACAACAACAACAATAATAATATCAATAAATTAAGCACCTATAAATGATAAGTAGGAAAAAAAAAAAGAAATAATACTAATAATAATATAAATAACTTCAGTCCCCTAAAAAGATTAACAATAATTTAAGAATAATTAACATTAAAGAAAAAAAATTATAAAGATGAAAAGATAAATAATAATTTTTAAAAATTAAGTACAAAATAAATACAATGCGATAACAAGTAATTATTAAAATAATAATAATGCAGTAAAAATAATTAAAATCTTAATAACGTATTAATCAAATAACACTAGTATGAATAAAAAATAATAACATAAATAGTAACATATAATACAACTAAATGAAAAAAAAATATATCAAAAATAATTTTCATATCAAAATAAAAGTAATAAGACTAATATATCAACATCACAAAACACATTAATAAGAAAAATAATAACCTTTAAAAACAATAGAAGAAGAAAAATAACAATAATAAATAGAACAAATAAATAATAATATGTTCAAAAAAAACTAAAAAAAAAAATAAATCAACACTCAAAACATAATAAGAAGAACAACACATTTTTAAAAGAAAAGAAGAAAAAGAAGAACAACAACAATAATAAATAGGACAATAAATAATAATATATTAAAAAACAGAAATAACAAAAAAAAAATCGAATATACCTAAAAGGATTCAATAATAATAATAGTAAAATTTAAGATATAAATAACCATAATAATAATAAAATAACACAAGAACGAATAAAAAAACTTAAAATAATTTAATAATAACAATAAAAGTAGTAAAACTAATATATCAATACCATTAACACAATAATGAGAACAATAATAACCTTTTTAAAAACAAAAACAAAAACAAAAAATAATAATAATAATATCAATAAATTAAGCCCTTCAAAATAATAGATAGGAAAAAAAACATATAATAATAATATCAATAACTTTAGCCTCTAAAAAAAATAACAATAATTCAAGAATAATTAACATTCAAAAAACAATAATAAAGATAAAAAGATCAACAATAATAATAATAATAATAATAACAAAAATAACAACATATACTAAAAGAAAATAAAATAAATAATATCAAAAATTATTTTCCAATAAGAAAACTAACATATCAACATTACAAAACTCATTAATGAGAAGAACAATAACTTTTTAAAAAAAGAAAAGAAGAACAATAACAACAATAACAATAATAAATAGGGAAAATAAATAATAATATATTTAGAAACTAAAATAACAAAAAAATTCCAAATATATATAATAATAATAAAATAGGGATAACGATATTAATAATAAAATAACACTTTGACGAATAACAACAATAACAAAAATAGAAACAATATCAAAAAAATTTAACAATAACAATAAAAGTAATAAAACGAATATATCAATACTATAAAACACAATAATGAAAACAAAAATAACATTTTCAAAAACAACAACAATAATAATAATAATAAATTAAGCGAAAAAAGGCAATAATAATAATAATCATAATTAACATTAAAAAATAATAATAATAATGAAAAAAAAACAACAATAATAATAATATCAATAATTTAAGCCCCTTAATAATAATAATAATAATAATTACAAAATAAATAAAACACGATAATGCCTAATTATTAAAATAATAATAAATCAATAAAAAAATTAAGATATTAATAAGGATACTATTATTCAAATAACACAATGATGAATAAAAACAAAATCACAAAAATAATAACATATACTACAACGAAATGAAATAAATAATATCAAAAATAATTTTACAATTACTATAAAAATAATAAGACTACAATATCAACACTACAAAACACATTAATTAGAAAAACAATAACTTTTTAAAATAAAAGAAGAAGATGAACAATAACAACAATAATAATAATATCAATAAATTAAGCCCCTAAAAATAATAGGTAGGAAAATAAAAATCTATAATAATAATAATAATAATAATAATATCAATAACTTCAGTCCCTAAAAAGAATAACAATAATTTAAGAATAATTGATATAAAAAAAATCAACAATAATAATAATACCAATAAATTAAGCCCCTAAAAATAATAGGTAGGAAAATAAAAAGCTATTATAATAATAATAATAATAATATCAATAACTTCAGCCCCTAAAAAGAATAACAATAATTTAAGAATAATTGATATAAAAAAAATCAACAATGATAATAATATCAATAATTTAAGCTCCTTAATAATAATAATAATTTTGAAAATAATAATTACAACATAAATATTAAATAAAGAAAACACGTTAATGACTAATTATTAAAATAATAATAACTCAATAAAAATAATTAATATATTAATAACATATACTACTAATCAAATAACATTTGGATGAATAAAAAAAACAAAAATAATAACATATACTACAACTAAATGAAATAAATAATATAAAAAATAAAAGAAATAAATTTAAAACCTAGAACAATGAAAGCATGCTAGCTGACAACAAAGTTTGACTACATAGTCTAGCAAAAAAGACATACCTCAATATTTGGTCACTAATCGGGAAGCTTTTGTCTTGAGGTGGATTTTCCATCTAATTTATTTTTGCACGAACGACTTGAACAAAACCACCATGACCTACATAACATAAATTTTCAAGCACACTGAAAAGAAATTGATTCAAATATCTCCAATAAAATTTAATATCAATATATATTCTTATTTATATGAAAGAGAGAAAAAACAGAAAATTTGGTTTTCTTAAAATCATTGCACAATAAAAGGATATCTCTAGGCTGAGAATGAATAAGAATTTATTAAAGCACAAAGTTTCACAACACAAAACACAAGGAGTATGGAAGAAAAATGTATATGGAATGTAGAAAAAGGCAAATGGTAGGGAGAAAAGGGAAAAGTCTATCTCTTTGAGTCTTTCCACTTCTTTGGACTGTCACGTTCTTTGTAATGTTAGAGACAATGAGGCTTTGGATTTCAATTCAATTATTTCTATATTTGAGGGAGTACTAGCTTAGGGATCCGGATAGAATAGTTTAGGCTTTGGAGTCTAGGTTCCTAATGTCTTTTTCTCTAGAGTTAAGTGTTTTTGCCAAGCCTAGGATGGGAAAGGTTAATATCTCTTATGTCATTTACCTCTATTTCACTCTTGGGTTGTTGTTTAGAAACATAGTGTGAAGACTTTATTTCCTTTATTAGGCTATTAGCTAGCGACGAACAAACCTTGAATATCATTGGAAGAAACTCACTGTCAGGTTGAACAAAACACCTTGCTATCCCTGAAGAAGCAAATACAGACAAAGATAAACATATTAAATACAAAGAGAGATTTGAACCATCAAGTCATCAAATAATTTATGAAAATACGTTTTTTGGGGACACTCAAAGTCGGTCAAAGTATGTACAGGAAACCAATTGCAATGGTATTGCATTTACAAAATGCCATGTTGCATATGCCTAATTTTGCAACAAAATAATAATAATAATGAGAGAAACGGCACTTAATGAAATATATTACTTAACTGTTTGGTACTAAAGATTGAGGCGAGCAAAGAACAAACCTATTAAGTGGCTGCTAGGTCTAAGAACAAAAGCGAGTTGAGGCAAATATAACAATTCTAGTCCTCAAGCAAAAAATAGAAAAGAAAAAAAAAACTAAACTGAAATAAATAAATATAAAAAATAAAAATAATAATAAAAAGCAAAAGATATAAAAATTAAATAAACTAAATTGAAATCAACTATCGGTTAGATTTCACAAATCTTGCCTCAAAGATTGCATAGAGTATATAGCTCAAAGAAAAAATCTCACTTTAGATTCTTTAGGTGTATGTGTGCATAGCCATTAACAACTTGTTGATTGCAACTTGGATCAGTTTATGTAGACAAATGAAGTATGATAGATCTCTATATGAACTCTATAAGCCTGCTTTTCAAATCAACTCTCCACTAATGTAAACTAATGTATTGCCAAGGATCAAAAGGTCTTTATAAAGCTTGTAATGTTAAGCCAAGATGATGATTAAAAAAAAAAAGGGAGGGGGGGAAGGAATCAACAAATTAAGAGAACTTAAATAAAGCACAATAAGCAAACCCCCTATTTTGGCCTTTTTTTCATGATCAACCAACCACAACACCCAAACTTCATAGTTTGACATACTTGACCACTTTCTTCTTCTTCTTCTTCTTCTTCGTCTTCTTCTTCTTCTTCTTATTTTGGTGTGGTAGCCGGCCACTTTCTTCTTCTTCATAAGCATGTTTTTCATACCTCTCTCCACTAATGTAGACAACCAACACCACCTAAGATCAAAAGGTCTTTCTTAAGCTTGAAATGTTTGGCTAGGGTAGTGGATTTAATCAAAGAAAGGATAAGAAATCACAAAGCTAAAGAATCATTTATTTTAAACATGATCTCCTTTTAAGAGACTTCAATAGTATCAACCACAAGTGCATTTCTTTTGAGAACTTCCTTTTTTCAACTTTTTTCATACAAAACACCTCTTTATTTGAATCTTTTTCATACACTTCTCATTTTTTTCTTCCTTTTTTTTTTTCAATAACAACTATTCCCCATATTTTCCATGCTCATTTTTTTTTTTTTTTTTTTTTTTTTTTTTTTTTTGGTTGTTATTTATATAAATTATTTTTTTGTTTTTTTTTT